>JAXHKQ010000244.1:0-31632 GCA_038407185.1 Chalaropsis ovoidea | reverse complement strand
GTCCGCCACCCACGCCGCGCCGGCTTTTGGGCGCTTTCGAGACCCCCCCCCCCCCCCCCCCCGTCTTGATCCAACGCTATGCCAACCACCCTCCACGGGAAACCTGCCGCCGCTGTCCAAGATATGGCCCACGCCCACCCCCAGGTCCCGTCACCGCACACCACTCACCCCTCGCCCTACATGACAGCCGCCCCCACAGCACCCTTCTCCTCACTGCCCATGGTCGACCACTCCGCCGTCATGGCCATGGCCCCCCTCGACAACGGCCCCGCCGACCCCGCCACCCGCTCTCTGATGACCGAAATGAACATGATACAGGACCCTCCCATGAACCAACAGATTATGACCGCCATCCTTTCCCCACAACAACAACAACAACAACAACAACAACAGACCACCCAGCAGTCCACCCCCTCCTCCACGCCTGCCGCCCCCATCCAAGTCTCGCAGCCCTCCGCCGTGTCCGACCCCATATTGGTCGCCCCTTCCAGCGCCCAGCTCTCCGCCGGCAGCCTAGATACCACCACCGACGCTTCCACCGACGAGAGCAGCGGCCCCGGCTCCCCTGACGCCAGCCCCCTCGAAGGCGCTTCCCGCAATGCACCAAGAAGCCAGCGCTCAGAGTTTACCCTTGAAAAGTTTGCCTCGGAACTCATGGGCGAGCGCCGCCGTCTGGAGGAGCTCTCTTCAGAATGCCGCGCTGCCATCTGCGCTGCCATTGCCTCGGGCCAGACCAAGTCCGCCGTTGCCCGTGCCTTTGGCGTCACGCGCGCCACCGTCTA
This sequence comes from Chalaropsis ovoidea, assembly GCA_038407185.1. Classification (NCBI taxonomy): domain Eukaryota; kingdom Fungi; phylum Ascomycota; class Sordariomycetes; order Microascales; family Ceratocystidaceae; genus Chalaropsis; species Chalaropsis ovoidea. Next base: position 30,850 of record JAXHKQ010000244.1, on the reverse strand, counting down.
CGGCACCCTCGAACGCCGCGCCGAGTTCAACACCTTCAACTCACGCGCCCGCACCGGCCGCCCCAAAAAGGTCACCGAAGAGATCGAGTCGTCCATCCGCCGTCTGCGCGAGGCCGACCCCAAGGTCAAGTTCCGTGACGTCCGCGAACGCCTGGGGCTGGACATCTCCGAGACCACCTTTAAGCGCATCATCCGCAAACTCAAGGCTGAAAAACAAGAAGCACACAATGGGACCGCCGCTGCCGTAGCCGCCGCCGCCGCCGCCGCCGTTGCCGCTACAGCCTCGGCAAATGCCCAGAACCAGGCCTTTGTTGAACATCACCAAGCTCAAGCTGCTCATGCCCAAGCCCAAGCCCAGGCTCAAGCACAAGCACAAGCCCAGGCGCAAGCACAGGCTCAAGCCCAAGCCCAAGCCCAGGCACAAGCTCAAGCACAAGCTCAGGTGCAGGCACAAGTGCAAGCTCAAGTCCAGGCACAGGCTCAAGCCCAGGCACAAGCACATGTTCAGGCCCACGTACAGGCTCAGTTACACCAGCATGCCCAAGCCCAGGCGCAGGCACAAGCACAGGCTCAGGCGCAGGCGCAGGCACAGGCACATGCACAAGCGCATGTACAAGCCCAGCTCCAGCAACATGCTCAACTCCAGCATGCCCAGCATGCTCAGATACAACAACAACAGGCTGTTGCACACGCTCAACTTCAGCATCAGGCGCAGGCACAAGCTCAAGCACAAGCTCAAGCACAAGCCCAGGCCCAGGCCCAGGCCCAGGCCCAGGCTCACGCCCAAGCAGAAGCCCAAGTCCGCGCCCACCAACAACAAGTCGCTGCCGCCGCTCCCACCGCCAACATGTCCACGTCCGCCCTCGACCCCGGCCTTGTGGCCGTCACCATGCCGTCGCCGCAGATGGCCACCAGCATGGCCACCACCATGTCCATGGGCCCCGTTGGCCTTGTCGACCCGGCTCTCGGCGCCCACGCGCACCAACTGGCCGTGTCGGCCGCAACAATGAACAGCGCCACCGGAATCCACCCCGGCATCAACATGATGGCCACCAACCAGATGGCCATGCAGCCGCCGCCGCCCCCGCCGCCGCCGCAACTCGCCTCGCTGCAGCAGATGCCCGGCGTCGATGAGTCGCTGCACGGCCAGGTTGTATGACATCAAGCGCGGGATTCTGGCTCTGGAGTAGGCTGAGCTGCCTCTGGAGCAGACTGAGCCGGCTGTGAAGTAGACTACGCCGGCTGTGAAGCAGACTGAGTCGGCTGTGAAGTAGACTACGCCGGTTCTTGCTTGCTTTGCTGTTTTGTCTGTCTGCCGGACGCGCCAGCGCCAGCGTACGCAGTCTTGGGCTAGCCGTGAGCCCTTTCCCGCCTACATTAAAGTGGCAGAATCTTTTCTTCTTTTGTTTTTTTTCTTTCTTGTGCGTCGAGTTTACATATCATGGAACACACATATACATACACGCACACGCACACGCAGACGGCGCCACATGACATCACCGCACATGACATCACCGCACAGCACCGCACGCAGGCACGCCATCCATCACCATCACATACCATGCATACATGCTTACATACATACACCCGGCCTGGCCTCAATCTCACGCATATGCACGCACGCCCATACATATACAAACAAACAAACACCTTTGCTCTTCTTTCTACTTCTACTTCTACTTCTACTTCTACTTCTACTTCGCAGTACCCCGGAAGGGGCAGGGCAGGCCGCGATGATGCGCGGGTCTTGTCTTTTCTTCCCCGTGGGAAGGGAGGCGAGGGGGGGGGGAGAAGGAGAGGAGGAGAGGGAGAGGGGGAGGCCTCTGTTTTATGCCTCTCTTTGTATCTGCCTATCTCTCTCTCTCTCTCTTTCCTCCTCTCTGTATGCCTCTCGCTGTTCTCTTGTTCTCCTCTTGTTCTTTCTGGGGGCTTTTTTTTTCTCTCTCAACTAAAAATCTATGCTGTTATGTCTTCCCGCACCATCATTCTCTTGAATACCCTCATTTCTTGTTCCTGGTTCTTGGTCTTGGTCTTCTTCTTGGTCACGTTTTCCTTTTTGCTTCTGTCTCAATTTGATAACGAATTCTTGTTTCTTGTTTTTTTCTTTTTTTCATTTTTTTCATTTCTTTCATTTCTTTTCTCTTTTTTTCTTTTTTTTTTCAGAGACCCCGGCAGACACGTTCCACTTCTGCCTGTCCTGTCCTGTCCTGTCCTGTTTCTTTTTTTTTCTTTTTATTCTTTTTATTCTTTTTCTTTTTGGTCTTCTTCTCCCGTCTTGTCCTTCCGGGGTTACACACACACACACACCTATTATATCTCTCTACCCTCTCTTCTCTCTTCTCTCCTCTCTCCTCTCTCCTCTCTCCGTCACGATCTGGATCTTGTTTCTTTCTTCTCCCTTGTTCCGTCTTGTTCCGTATCCATAAAAAGTCATTTCTGTTTGGTCTTTCTTTCTGTCCCCCCATTCGTCATCGTCATCGTCATCGTCATCGTCATCGTCATCGTCATCGTCATCGTTGTGGTCGTTGCTTATACATATAGCACAGAGCCGTTCGTCCCCTTCCCTTGCCCCATTTTCATAGTCCGCCCCCCAATTCTGGCACGTCCGCCAAAAGGGACGCCGGTGTGCCAGTTCGAGAAATATACATTCATACATACGTGAGGGTATTCTGTTGTCCTGGTTGTTGTTCGTTGTGTCCATGTGTATGGGATATATGTATGTAGGCGTGAAAGCACAGCATGGAAATGAAGACAGAGACGTAGAGACAGAGAGAGACATAAAAGACAAGCGTGCATACAGCCACGTCCCCTTCGCCACAGCCTCCGGCATCCACAGACAGACACCCAGACACCCAGACACACCTCTTGCCTAGTCCGCCTCAGCCAGCTGCATAATCAGCCGCGCCGCCATATCCAAAAAGGGGAAGGGAGAGGTGACGTCCTTCTGGTCCAGCATGTAGTGGTCCCACGTCTCGTAGCCCGCGCACTTGAAGTCGACCAGATACACGCCGCGGTCCATTTCGTAGATCTGGATCTCCAGGAACATGGCCACAATCTCAAACGCCTTGCCGTCCGACGTGCGGCGCACGTCGCTGGGCGCAGGCACGGGCTGTGTCGGCTTGCGGAGGGCTAAACGAAGCAGGCAGGAAGAAAAAGAGAAAAGTGTTAGCGACAGGCGGAGGCTTTGCAGGGAAGGGAAAAGTGCACGCGGTGCTAGGTCTGGGGCGCTAGTTACCTTCGGTTTCCCACCGGACCTTGATGTTCCACGGATCGGCCGGCAGCTTGTAGCGCTTTCGCGGGTCATACTGCTCGCGCGGGTGCTGGCCGTCGTCGCGCTCGCGGTAGCTCGGCGGCATGTCCTCGTCACCCTCCATGGGCTCCCAGTTCTCATCGGGGATGTACATGGCGCCCAGCTTAGCCAGAGCCTTGTGGATGCAGAGCAGGGCCTCCCAGGGCGCATTGCGCGATCTGATGCCAAACTGCCAGCGCACGGGCTTGGCCTTTTTGGGCGGGTTGACGGGCGTGAGGCCCTGCGGGCGCTGGTTGTTGTCGTCGTTGCGCGCCATGTTGCGCGAGTGCGGCTTGAGGCGCCGGGCCGTCTCTTCCTTGTCGGCGTCGGTGCGTGAGCCGGACGGGTCGTCCACGATGACGGAGGGCGCCACCGAGTCGACGAGCCCCGACTTTTCCTTGTCAACGTACGACTTGTGGTAGGCCGGGATGCTGCTGGGCAGGATGCCGACTTTGCTGACATATGAGCGCGGGCCTGTGGTGGACGATTGTACAGAGGCGATGGACGGGGCTGACGGGCTAGGGGCGGGCTGTGAGGCAGCTGCAGTTGCGGCTGCGGCTGCGACTGCGGCTGCGGTGGAGTCATCAGTAGGAGGAGGAGGGGGAGGAGTGTCGGCGGCCGGAGTGCCCGGCTGTGACTGGTTTTCGCCAGACATGGCAGCAATGGCAGCAGCCTCTTCTACAGAAAAGGTCAGTATTTGCTTCTTCTACAGCACAGCGGGTGGCAGGCCAGGAACTTACGGTTCTCCATGAGCTTGTTTTCTCGCACAATGAGGTAGGCGTCTTTGATAGCCGAGGGCTCCTCGGCCTGCAGGGCTTCCTCGACATCCTTGCGGCCATAGCCCATGGTCTTGCTGATGCGGTCGGCGACTTCGTTGTACAGCTTTTTCTGTTCCGTGTTCAATACGCCAGTCTTGCTGACTGATTTGCTAATGGCCTTGTTGGGGTCGATGCCGGTGTGGAAGAACTCCTCGGCGGGGAGTCTGAGATACGGGTCCAGGTCTTCCATGAACCACGGATCTCGGCGGATCTCCTCGATGCTGATGCGCTGGACAGGATTGACAACCAGCATTCTCTTGATCAGCTGTGCAGCGCCCGACGGCATCCACTGTGGCACGCTGTATGCGCCACGGGTGATTTTGGCAAAGAGACTGGGGATGTGGTCGTCGTCAAAGGGCAGACGCCCGACGAGCATAACGTAGAGGATGACGCCGCAACTCCAGACATCGACCTCTGGGCCGGCGTAAAGCTTTCCGCTGATGACTTCGGGGGCAGCGTAGTTGGGAGAGCCGCAGCTAGTCTTGAGGAAGTTTCCGTCGGTCATGATGTTGCTGAGGCCAAAATCGGCAATCTTGACGTCAAGATCGTTATCAAGGAGCAGATTTTCAGGCTTCAGATCTCGATGCACAATCTTATGGCGGTGGCAGTACTCGACGGCGCACACCATTTGTTGGAAGAATCTGCGGGCTGTGCTTTCTTTCATGCGGCCGTGTTGGACAATGTAGTCGAAGAGCTCGCCGCCGGCATATTCGAGGACCATGATGATCTCGGAGGCGGTCTTGATGACGGTGTATCTGTAGGGGGAAGACGGAGACGGAACCGGTGAGCCATGGGCATAGACAAGAGGGGGGGGACGGTGTGTGTGTGTGTGTGTGTGTGTGTGCATAGACGGACATGTGGTGTCTTCACTTACAACTTGATAATATGCCGATGGCGGAGCAGCTGCAGATACTCAATCTCGCGCTCGACACGGCCAGCCATGTCGCGGCTGATGAGCTTTTTGCGGGGGATTATCTTGAGCGCGACCTTTTGGCCAGTGCTGTTATGGATGGCGAGCTTGACTTTGCCAAAGGAGCCTTCGCCCAGTGTCTTGAGGACTTTGTAGGCGCCGATGCGCTGCTCGACAATGGCGCCGGGATCGTGGATGACGCCCGACGCCGACGGGGCGCCGGGCAAACGGGGATCGACGGCCGGCGGTGGCAACGGCGATAGTGCGGAGCCGGTAGGCACAGAGGAGGCCGATATGGCGGCAGCGGCGGCGGAGTCATTGGGGTCGAGGTTGCGCTTGGAATTTCGGCGTGATGGCGATAGTGAGATGGTCAGCTCTTCGTCCTCAAAGCCGCCGTGGGCTGTGCCCTTGGCATCTGGTGGGGCGAGATGCTGCATGTGGTGGATCTGATAAGGGGGGCGGCCGGCTGGCGGGAGTAGGAGAGGCCGAGGCTGAGAGCGGGGGGTGGGCCGATGGGCAGGGCCAGAGAGAGGCGCCTAAAGCAAGGGCTCTGGGGGATAGCCAGGAAGAAAAGAAAGACTGTAGAACAGCTGTGACAATGACGTGAGCAGTACCGGCGACGGTGTAGCAAACAGCAGCAGTGGTACAACGAAAAGCGAAGAGGGAGAGGAGAGCAGAGCAGAGCAGAGCAGAGAGGGTTGAGTCGAGGCTTAGGCTGGGTTTGGGTATATTAAGCAGGTTGAAAATAGAGAGAAAAATCGAGAAAAAAAAAGAAAATATTCAAGCGGTTCCAGTCACCAAAAGTGTTCGCGTGATGCCGCGTAAATAAGACGAGAAGCACAGCAAAAAAAGATGAACTGAGAACAAAGAAGACAAGATGCTTTTGCACGGTTTGGCTTGCTTTGGGCTCTGGTAGCCCTTTGGTGAGGGGTGGGGTGGGCTGTTTCGCCGCACTGTGCTGTGGACTGTGTTTGTCCCGCTAAAGCCCCAGATTTACGGTGTGCACATCCCCTAAACCCGGTCGGAGGCCCACTGAACAGCAAAAGAAAAGAACAGTGCGAGGCGCTATCGGTACGGGGAACCGGCCCCTCCCCCTCCCCCTCTCCCCGCCTTTTTCCTCCCACGGCAAGGAACTTGACGACATTGGCCAAAGACAAGTTGGGCGTCAAAGCCAGACAACTTTTGATGGCAGCAGGCTTGGGATGAGACTGGCGCCCATGTTGCGTGCTGTCACATGCCAGCCAGCCAGCCAGCCAGCCTACCTGCCAAACATCCAAACCCTCTAACCCTTACCTAACCCCGCCTTCTATCAGGGCTCCGCCGCCCGCAGCCGCTCCACCAGCTTGTCCATCATGTACGGACTGAGACCTAGACTTTCAAGATTGCAGCGTCAGCACGTGCCACTACACTCAGCCGTAGTGCAGATGGCCTACTTACATTCCCTGGTTAGTGACAATGCGATATGTGCCGCTGGGCTCGACCTGGCCAATGATGTCTCCCTCGCCGTTGACTTCCACGCTTCCCAGGATGTCTTCTGGCCACGCAATGCGCCCAAACTCGGGCGGGTTGCGCGTGTCGCTGAGGTGTATGTGGCCGCCGAATCGCTGGCTAGTGGCCGCCGCGTCGTCTTTGCCACCGCGCCCGGTGCCGCCTCTGTGCCGCGACTGCTGCATCGCCACCGCCATGCTGGTGCCGCCGGGGCCGACGAACGCCTGGGCCTGGGCCTTTAAAAAGTCGTCGTTGCTGCCGTGCTCGGCAACCACCTCGTCCAGGATCTTGCGGAAGCCCGCGTTCTCGTTGAAGGACTGCGGAGTGGGCGGCAGTTTGTCGGTAGTGCCCAGGGCCAAGGCCGTGTTCGGGGGCTCGGAGCTCAACAGGCTCAAGATGTATCGGCCTGAGACGGCCGAGTCTTCGAATACTTTCTGTAGAGCGCTGTTAGAAGGAGTGACTTTGATGTATTCTGCGAACAGGCGCACCTACTATGTAGCTGTTAGACTGTAGGGTTGATACGGCACGACGGCACAAAGCGGCGCCATGTGTCAATCTCCGGAGAGTGACTGGTCTCACTAGAAACGCCATGTTTGAAAAGAGCTACCCTCAAAATCTGGAGAACCGTGTTGCTCGTCGTCCCACGCCAGTCTTGAATCTGCAGTTGAAGCTCCATCCTTGCCCAGCCCAGGTCATGACGTTCATAAGCGGGTCTAGGAGCTGGCGCCACACCGACGCCACATTAGCGCCGCCCAGCTGTGGCGCAGGCGTACAGACGCGCTTGACGCGTCTCTCTTAATTGAAAGTTCACGAGCCACGAGCCACGCGAGCCAGACAACAGGCCGCCTGACTCGTCGGCTGCACGACAACGCCCAAGAACTCCAACATTCTGTGTATATTTGACCCGCCTTTGTCATCCGCGTCTGCTCCGACCAGCCAATCCAATCATGCGCGGCTTTCTCGCCGGCAAGGCCACGCCGGCCAAAAACCCGATCCCCTCTTCCTCCATCCCCCCGTCCTCCCCGGCTTTTGCAACGCCCGCACATCCGCTCCGGCCCTACACCAGCTCGGCGCCGCCCTCGACCCCCGCCACCGCCAAGCAGGCCATCCTGCCCATTGTGCTGGCGCCGGCTACGCTGCGGCCGCTAGCCTTCCGCACATTCACCAAGAAGCACAGCCTGACGCTGACCTCGTCGGCGCTGCAGGAACTCGCAACCTTCATCGGCCGGCATTGCGGCTCCGGGTGGCGGGAAGAGGGCTTGGCCGAAAAGGTGCTCGAGGAGGTGGCGCGGAGCTGGAAGAACCGCAATGGCGGCGTCATTGTCGACGGCGCGAGCAAAGAGCTCAAGGAGATCCTGGGCACCATCGAGGGCACCATGAGCGGCGGCCGCATAATACAGAGCAGCAAGGGCCTGCTGCGCCAGGACAGCCTGACCCTGGATGCTGCAGTGCCGGAAAGCGACGTCATCAAGACACGCCTGGGCATAACGGTGCCCAAGATCGCCCGGGCCGACAGCGGGCTCAGCACACAGCAGGACCTCAACGAACAGGACGAGGCTGCGCTCAACGACGTGCGCAAGTGGCTCCAGGTCGTCAACGCCTATGAACAGCCTCGCCTTCTTTACAACGTTGGAACAAAGCACTTTGACAAGTACGTGACCTGATCTACCCGCCCGCCGGCCTCTTTACAAGCCACTAACAACCCACTCACTGTAGAGTCACCACGAAGCCGTCTATTCTCCCCGATGCTGCGAGCAAAACCGCCGCTTTCCGCCACAGATACCACGTCATCCACCAACGCCTCATGCGAAATGAGGCCTTCCAGACTTCTACTGTTGCCACGGCCCGCTCGGCGCCCAAGAGCTCTTTAGCAAGCAGTGGAGGCCAGAAGATCACGCCTATCGCCAATCTCCTGGGTCGCCACGGGTCACACCACATGCTGCTCGGGTTAATTGTCGTGCTCGCTGCTGGCGGAGTCGGTATCAGTGATCTCACCGGCACCATCACTTTGGACCTTGCCCAAACCGTGTCGGTGCCTGAAGACTCGGCCTGGTACACGCCGGGCATGATTGTCCTAGTCGACGGCATCTACGAAGAGGAAGAAGACATCAGCTCGTCCGGGCTCCACGGCGCGCGCGGCGTGGGTGGATTCATCGGTGGCCGCTTCCAGGCCTTCTTCATCGGCCAACCCCCGTGCGAGAAGCGGTCCGTCACTCTCGGCATCAGCGGCCCCGAGGGCGACTCCGACCATACCATTGGCGGCGGCTTCGGCTGGACCGACTTTCTCGGCCACGGCAGCGAGCGCGCCGTCGGCGCTAAGATGCGCCGCATCGAAGAGCGCATCTACCGGCCTATGGACGCGGCTGAGGCGCGCATGCGCAACAAAGTCGTCGTGCTGGGCGAAGTCAACCTCAACAAGCCGCGCACGCTGGAGGCTGTGCGCAAGATCCTCTCGCTGTACGCCAGCGACTCGGCCGCCGCCTACCCGCTGGCCTTTGTACTGACGGGGAGCTTCACCGACGGCCCCATCATGGCGCGCGGCGGCAGCGGCGGCAGCGTCGAGTACAAAGAGTACTTTGACGCGCTGGCAGCCGCCATCGGCGAGTTCCCGCCGCTCATGCAGAACAGCAGCTTTGTCTTTGTGCCCGGCGACAACGATGCCTGGATCTCCGCCGTCGCCGCTGGCGCGTCCGTGCCGCTGCCCCGCAAGCCCGTCCCCGAAATGTTCACGTCGCGCCTGCGCCGCATGTTTGCCGCCGCCCGCAACGCCAACAGCACCAAGGCCCCGCCCGAGGTCGTGTGGACTAGCAACCCTAGCCGTCTGTCGCTGTTTGGCCCCACGCACGAGATTGTCTTGTTCAGAGACGACATCTCGGCGCGGCTGCGGCGCGCTGCAATCCGCCTCAAGGTCGACAGAGACGCGCTGGACGAGACGCCCGAATCGCCGGCGGCTGTGGCTGGGGCTGGGGCAGACGAGGACGACGAGATCCCAGACGACCTGGACGATCTGATGGAAGTCGAGGCTGCGGGACGAGAGACCGAGCAGCCACATGCAGCAGCCGCAGCCGCAGCCGCAGCCGAAGACGAGGCAGCAGCCGAGGCAGCAGCACGGTCCGCAGGCGCCGACGCGGGCATCAAGTCGTCGCGCAAGCTCGTCAAGACGCTGTGCGACCAGAGCCACCTGTCGCCGTTCCGGCCCGAGATCCGCCCGGTGCACTGGGACCACGCGTCGCCGCTGCACCTGTACCCGCTGCCCACGGCCGTCGTGCTCGTCGACAGCACGAGCAACCCGTTTGCCGTCACGTACGAGGGCTGCCATGTGCTCAACCCCGGCACGCTGCTGGTCCCCGGCCGCAAGGACACGGCGCGCTGGGCCGAGTATGAGGTTGGGCGCATAGGGAAGTCGCGGGAGTGTGTCTTCCGATGAAGTTATGGATAATGACTGTTACTGCATTTTGTTTTCTTTATTTTTTATATGTTTTGGATAGTACATAGGACGGCCTGGAGCGCTGTTTAGATTAATGCGTAAAAAGATGGTCTTCTGGTATTTATACAAGGCAAGCTACATGGCCAAAATCACGGCGGGATATACAACAAGACAAAGACAAGGACAACAAACACCAGCCGGCAACAGTGCAAGATGCGAAAAAGGACGGAAATTCATGGAAGAAGACGAAGCAAAGCAAAAGACGGACACAAAAAAGACGCGCAAAAAACACAGCGGCCCCCGCTTACGTCAGCAGCAGCGCGTCCTGGCTCAGCACGCCAAACAGCTCGTCCACCTCGCGGCGAACGGCCTTGAGCTCGGCGGCGACCTGGCTCGTGATCAGGATGTACGCGTAGATGAGGGCATAGTCCTTCTCCTCGGCGACAAAGCCGACGCCGGCGCCATGGGCGCCCTTGGCAATCTGGCTCTTGCGGAAGCCGTGGATCTTGCTGAGCAGGCGGTCCTTGAGGCCCTCGATGTCGGGCGTGGCGTCGGCGATGGGGTACTCGAGCATGATGGAGCTGGCAATGACGTGGAACACGTGGCAGATGCGGTCGCACATGATGGCGCGCTCCTTGGTGGTGTGCTCCAGGATGGCCTTTTCGCCGGGGCTGAGCAGGTTGCGCTTCTGCGTGATTTGCGACATGGCGTAGAAGGCGTCGATGATGCGGTCGGTGGCGAGCAGCATGCGCGAGTAGGGCTTGCTGGGGAACGGGCCGCGCAGCTCGAACTCGTTGATGGCTGCTGTGCGCAGGGTTTCTAGTTTGAAGACTATGCGGGAGACGGGGTGTTAGCAGGGTGTGAGGGCGGCAGAGGGAGGGGGGGGGGGCTACCGCAAAACTTACCATAACGCTGCAGCGCATCCTGCTCGCCCGACTTGATGTACGAAACGGGCTTGTCCGCGTGCAGCAAGTGTCCCAGCGGTCCTCGCTTCCAGATGAGCCCCAGCTGCAGATACAGGACGGCCATGCCCTCCTTGAACTTCCTGCGGCCCGAGGCAGGCCAGATCAGCCTGCAGACAATCATGCCCCACAGGATGCCCAGCGACACCGAGAGCGCTCTGTGGTAGGCAATCTCGAAGATGAGCGGGTTCATGCCGTCGTCGACATCGTCGTCGCCGTCGTCGTCGTCGTCCTGCGACAGACTGTAGGCGTACAGCACAATGACGTTCCAGGCAAGCAGGGTGATGCGGCCGAGCGGCCCGTTCTTGACCACCAGCAGCAGGTAAAAGTTGTACACGCTGACAAGCCAGCCAAACACAATCAGCACGAAGCCGTTGCCCTGGCTGACGACCCAGCCGAAGCAGGCCAGCGACGCGCCGATGACGGTGCCGAGGAAGCGGGAAAAGCTCGTGGCGTTGCTGGCGCCGACCGTCATGGCAACGACAATCATGTAGCTCAAGAGCCCCCATTCGCCTCGCCAGTGGTTGTAGGTCGGCCGCGTCGACGGCAAAAAGGCCAGCATGCCCCAGAGCGAGGCTCCGATGCCAATCTTGAGTCCAAAGCGGATGTCCTCGCGGCCGAGCTTCCGGAGCACAGACAGCGCCCACGCCGAAATCTTCCTCATGTGCTGGCTCGCGTCGGGCGCGGCGTCCCAGCTGTACAGGTCCCTGTTGCGCTGCATGCTCTCGGGGATGCCCCGTGGCATGGCAGAGCGGCGGATGGGGTCGACTTCGCGGGTGGCCGAGGCCGGGTCGTGGTTCAGAAAAGCGGCGGTTTCGTCGTCGTCGTCAAGCTGGATTCGCTGGCTTCTGAACGACGGCAGGTAGCGCCAGAACATGAGCCAGCTCCAGCTTCTGGAGCCCTGTTGGTTGTGGAACTTGATGTCGTCGACGGTGTCCAGGTAGGCGCCAATCTCGTCGGCCACGGCCTGCAGACTGAAGCTGAAGTGGCCACAGGATGCAGCCACCTCCTCGATGTCGGCCTGGATCTTCTCTGAGCGCTTTCCGGCCATTTGGATTGACAGATACAGCTCGCGGAGAGCCTGGCCACGGGCATTGTTGTAGAGTGCCAGGGCATCGCGGAGGCTGTTCTTGAAGCTTTCCTGCAGGTTGACGTCGTGGGCGGTGGGAGTGTTCTTAAAGGGAGGCTCTTTGAGGATTTCCGAGAGAGTGAAAGCCAGCGACTTCATGGAGGGACCCAGCATGCTAATGAACATTTCAAAGATCTCAGAGGGCGTGCGGAAGCCGGGCTGCTGGGCCAGCGGGTCTCGGTCCAGCTCTTCGGAGGCGCGGCGCGATTTGCTGCCGAGCTCTAGGTTCTCCTCGATGGGGCCGAGATTGTGCGGCACAGACGCCGGGCTGAAGCTCATGACGGGCGACATGAAGCCGCGGCGGACCAGCACGGGGCTGGGGCAGTGGTTGACGGGCTCGCTGAGCAGCGAGTACTGGGTGTTGGAGGCACTGCGCAGACCACCGATGGACTGTGCTAGGCGCTCCATGGACTTGATGACGTTCTTTTCCAGCTGGTACTCCTTTTCCTGGCCGAGGATGTAGTGTTCAAACTTGGACTCGCGCGCAGCCTTGATCATCTTGCTGTTGTGTGCGTTGTAGCGGGAGATCAGGTCGCCGTAGCCCTCGGCTCGCAGCTCTTCTTCCGAGCCACTGATGAAGCCGCGGGTCACGGCGGCAATCATGTCGCCGAGAAAGATGGACGTGGTGCACATGGCCTCGCGCAGTTCCTGGCGCGCAGACCGCCTCCACACAAGCAAGCTGACGCCAGCGGAGAAACAGATGCCCATGACGAGGATCTTGAGCGTCTGCTCCACCTTGACAAAGTCAAAGTCGCCGCCCTGGATGGCGTCTTCTTTGGTGACAATGGAGATGATGGTGATGGAGGCCAGAGTGGAGGCGACGTTGACCAGCGGCTGGTTCATCTTTTGCTTGACCCAGCCGACAAAGCCTAGGGCACCACCGATGAAGACGGTGACGTTGATGAAGTGCGACAGCCACACGAGGTCCATCTGGCCGGCAAGCACAACCGAGACGCACATGGCCAGGGTTCCGATGAGCGCAGAGTAGGCAATGGCCAGTATGGCGATGACGATGGCCTCGACCATGGAGCCAATAGTGCGCGCAGGATGGAAGTACACTGTAATGGTGGCCACGACGTGCTTGCCGTCGCGCTTGCCCAGCGTGCTGGAGAGGGGCGCCCAGTACGTGGCCAGGCTGCCGAGGACATACGCCAGCGAGCAGCACAGCACGCTGCGGCCCTCGGCGGACCGGGCCCAGTCGCGGGCAAACATGAGGGATTGTTTGGTGTTGTGCAGCGCGGTATCAAAGTGCTCGCGGATGGTTTCGGCGGTCTCGAAGGAGTGGAAGCGCTCGGGGCTGGACTCGGAGCTGCTGGAAATGGCGCCATTGTCGTTGAGGCTGAAGTGGCGCCGCAGTCGCTCGCCGGTGCGGGGATCGATAAAGGTGCCGTCGCGGAGAGCCTAGAAGGGGCGGTAAAGAGCCGGCTGTCAGTTGCTGCTGCCACCTGTTCAAAGGGGACGGAGGGAGGGAGGGAGGGAGGAAGCTTACGCCACGGCGCGAGCTGGGCCAGCGGCCACTGGACGTGGGCGGTGAGGTGGTTGAAGAGACCGACGGCATGATGGCGAGAAGACTCTGATGCGGCGTGCCACAGCCGTTGAGGAGGAGTGGTTGTTTGTATAGATTCAGCCTTCACCCGAGACCTTGTGCAGGCGCATCTCCAAGGCAGGAGAGGAGAACACTGACGTCAGAGAGGCAGCAGACTAGATAGGAGAGAGACACCGAGATGGAAAGCGATGAGGCTGCAGGCTGAGTTTTGTAGGACAGCACAATTCCGAGTCAAGGCTGAAGAGCAATGATGAAGCTGAAGGGAAAAATTCAGATATTTGGAGACAAAAAAAAAAGAATAAAAAGATGCACAATAAAAAGAACCCTATTTTATAGCGAAAAAAGGAAGCTGCCAAAATAAACCAAGATGATCGTGTTGCGCTTATTGGCCCGTTCCAGCTTAGCGTCCTTTTTTTCAATCTCAAGGCAAAAAGGGAAAGAGCGGCCCACTCCACCACTCACTGCTCACATAAAAGCGGGTCGCTAAGCCAAGCTCAAGCCTGCGCCCAAGCTTTGCCCAAGGTTGAGCACGTGCAAATAAGCTGTGCTTGCCTGTTAGCAGGTACTTGTGTTTGCACCAGCGCCACGCCCTGCGGCCATGTACCTGTTATTGCGCAGCAGTGAGGTAGCAAGTAAGAGCCTCCGCAACAACCACCCACATCGACTGCGGCGTTAATCTACAAGACGTTTGAGGAAACCCTCCGTGGCCCGAGCAAGCAGCATCTGCGTCTGTCCTGTCCTGTCCTGTCCTGCCCTCTGTTCTGTCGGCGTCCCGCAGCCTCAATCCCCCGACTCCCCAGCTCACCAAGGCCATGTGGCTGTCTGTCCTTGCTGGCTCCTCGTCTCGCCGTCTGCTCTCTACCAAAATAGCCGCGTCTGCTTCTACTTCTGCCTCTATGGGCGCCTCTCCTGCTCTTGCGGCCCGACGTGCCTTTGCGCCCCTCAACACCACCGCGGCTTCCAGTGCTCTCCCGCCGCTCAAGGGCGTGGTGTTTGATGTCGACGGCACTCTCTGGTGAGTTGGTCCCAGCATGTCTGTAATTAGAAGGGGAGGAAGGGCTCTACCCGTCTACCTATATCAAGCAAGCGACAAAGTGGCAGTGCAGCAGGGCCAGCTGTGTGTGTGTGTGTACCTGGACCTAGCCCTAGCCCTGGCCCTCTGTCTTGTCTCTTGTCTCTCTCCCCCCAAACCCTTGCTCCCAACTAACCACACGCCAAACCCCCTCCCTGCCGGGCTCCTCCCCCGCCCAACTTAGTGAGCCCCAGACGTACATGTTTCGTGAAATGCGCGCCGTTCTCGGCATCACCAAAGCCGACGACATCCTGGACCACGTGTACAGCCTGCCGCGCGCCGACCAAGACGCCGCCCACGAAGCCATCCGCGCCATCGAGCGACGCGCCATGGCCCTGCAGACCGCCCAGCCCGGCCTGGCCGACCTGATGCACTACCTGGACACCAAGAGCATCCGCAAGGCCATCTGCACGCGCAACTTTGACCTGCCCGTCCAGCACTTGCTCGACAAGTTCCTGCCCGAGTCGCGCTTCCACCCCATCGTGACGCGCGACTTCCGCCCGACTAAGCCCGACCCGGCCGGCATCCTGCACATTGCCGCTGCCTGGGACCTTGTTGGCGACGCGGACGCCGACGCCGACGCCGATGCGCAGCCCCTGCCGGACGCAAGTGGCTTGATTATGGTGGGCGACTCCATTGATGACATGACGGCAGGGAGAAGAGCCGGCGCGGCCACCGTCTTGCTGGCTAATGACGTCAACGAGCATCTCGTTGAGCATGCCCACACGGACCTGGTGATAGAAAGACTGGACGATCTGATTCCTATCCTGGAAAACGGCTTTGTCGGGCGGGAGCTGTAAGCTGTAAAATACAGGTCATATGTATGTAGTGCCAGGGGAACAGAGTGTAAACAATCAAGGGCCGAGTTGCTCCTAGCTACAATAACCCAGGTCTTTACATGTCGCCATCTCATACATGAACAGTCAACAGAATGGAAGTGTAAGAGAAAAAAAAAGAAGATACAAAGAATAAATCACCCCGGGCCGAGTGACCGACCGACCGACTGACTGACTGTAGAACTAACCCTGAAATGAACCAATCCCGATTTTCATTCTTACCCATCAAAGTAGACTCCCTCACTCACGCGGCTGGCCAGGGCAGTTTGGCGGGGGCCGAAAGCCCGGTCGAGCCGCACCTGGTCTCGGTCTCGGTAGATTCAAGTTAGTCCCGCAAGTATCACAATCTCGCAAGGAGGGTGCGGTCAGAGAGGCCGTCGCCAGAGAGGACGTAGCCATAGAGCCACGGATGCGCCCCACATGCTAGTTGGAGTATCCGTAGCCATTGCCAGAGGGCGGCGGCGGCGCGCCATATGCTTGTCTGCGGCTGTCGGGCGTGTGGTTGCGTTGTATGGGAGGGGCCGGTTGTCTCATGCCATGGGCCGATGACGAGTGACTGGAGGGGGTGCGCGAGTAGCCGTTGTGCGGCGGGTTGGAGCTGCCGTTGCGCACGGGCGAGCGGTTGTTGTACTGTTCACGCGGAGGGGCAAAGTTGCCGGCAATGGGGATTTCGCCCGACGTGGGCGTGTTGATGCTGAGATCCTCAATGGGGAGGTACATGGGGGCGTCGTTATTTCGCAGCACGTCTTTGTTGGTGGCAGATGCTGCCTGGGGCGCCAGATGTGATTTGCGCTTGTCCTTTTCAAGCATGCCGACGGCCCAGACTTGTAGGTCAACGGGTGTACGCTTCGCGGCCTGCACGAATGGGTCTCGGTCCTGTGGAGGAGGGTGGGAAAGGAGGGCGACGTTAGCTTTTTGGGAGAGGGAGACAGGCGGGGGCGTTTTGGGAGAGGGGCACGTACATAAAGCTCCTGGGGCGTAGGCCGATCGTCGGGGTTCTTTGACAGACATTTCGTAATCATCTCTTCCAAGATGGACGGGAAAGCATCGCTCTTGGGAAGTTTAGGTGCAGGCTCGTGCACAATCTGCTGTAGAAGATCCAGGATGCCGGCCGGGGCACATTCGCCATCTGAATTTTGCTCGCCGGCGTCAAAGGGAAACTTTCCAATGGCCAGCTCCATGATGCTCAGACTGAAACTCCATACATCGGACTTGACAGTGTACTTGTCGCCCTGGATACGCTCGGGGGCCATGTATGTCGAGGTTCCGACAAAGGTGTCGGCAACGGAGTTGACCAGCTCGCCAGAGACACCAAAGTCACACAGCTTGATGGACCCTTTGGAGTTGACGAGGATATTGGAAGGCTTGATATCACGGTGCATGATGTGGTGCTTGGTGTAGAGGTAGACAAGGCCTCCCAGAGTGGCCTCGGCAATTTTACCGAGGACGTCGACGCGGATGGGGCCGAACTTACGGGAGATGCGATCTAGTGATCTGTGGGGGGGTGGAGGGGGAGACTGTTAGAAGGAGGACCGAGGGGGGGGGAGAGTAGAGTAGAAAGAGTAGACTCGTGCTCGCTCTAGTCCTGCAGACTCGCAAACTTACCCGACATCCATGTATTCCATGCACATAATTACATCGCCGTTGTCGTTGAGGAAAGCGCCGTAGAAGGTGACAATGTAGTCGGAATGGCAGCCGAACATGATCTGGAGTTCTCGGACAATGCGTTTGCGCACTTCGCGGTTGTCTTCGACGTGTATGACCTGTGCAATTGCGGCAGACAGAGTTAGCAAGCAGCGACTATGCGGGCAGGAAGGCCAGAGTTGGTCAGATGGTAGTGTAATGAATGTACCTTTCTTGCCATGACGGTGCCGGTTTTTCTGTGCCGGACTTTGCTGACGGTGCCGCCATTACCCGATCCAAGCTCCTTGATGATCTCCAGATCCTCGGGCCGCAGATCAAGCTTGTATTCGATGCCGATTTCGAGTTGCTGGGTGTTGTCTTCCTTGTCGACGGGCGTAGACTCGGTGGTGGGCGGCGGCTTGGGGGCAGCAGGCGTCAAGGCGAGGCCCTTGACGTTCTTGCGCTTCATGGTGCGCGGAGCGAAATTGTCCGACATTGTGGGCAAGCCGGGCGAGGTGAGGGGGGGATGAGGCTGTGGGCGGGGTGGGAGGAGTATGAGTCGTGGATGTGTGCGGGTTCGGCGGATAGGGGCGGCGTCGTAGGGTGTAGAAACGGCGACGATGACGACGGAGACGCTGGGTAGGCCGGAGACGCAGTCGGATAGATACTGGAGTGAGTGT
This sequence comes from Chalaropsis ovoidea, assembly GCA_038407185.1. Classification (NCBI taxonomy): domain Eukaryota; kingdom Fungi; phylum Ascomycota; class Sordariomycetes; order Microascales; family Ceratocystidaceae; genus Chalaropsis; species Chalaropsis ovoidea. Next base: position 13,070 of record JAXHKQ010000244.1, on the reverse strand, counting down.
GTAGAGCGAGCGAGCAACGGCACAGAGGAGGGGGCGTTGAGCGTTGGGGTCGGCGGGCGGACTTTGGACTTTGGACTTTCGAGGGAGATTAAAGGTGAAACCAAAGACAGTCGAAGAAGTTAAGAAAAGAAAAAAAAAAGGATGGAGGAGAGAAGACGAGGCGAGGCGAGGCGAGACAAGACAGGAGGGGAATAGATGGCAGCAGAAAAAAAAGAAGCCAGCAAGCGATAATAGGAGACGACAATGAAAAGCGAGCAGGCAGTCGACAGGACAGAGAGACAAGACAAGACAAATCAACGACAGATAGACAAGGCTGCAGCACAGCTGTAGATGTAATGTAGAACAGGACAGGACAGGACAGAATTGGTCAGGAAATATGCAGCCGCAAGACAAGAGGCCGCTGCTGCGTTGTGAATATCAAGTAGTGAGTGAGTGAGTGTCCAGTTCCAGAGGCTTTTCCGGCCAAGGAGGGAGGGGACGGGCCTTGAATGGCTGGCCTGGTTGGTTGGTTGGCTGGTTGGTTGGCTCTGGCTCGGGCTTTGGCTTTGGCGGCGGCAGTGGGCGGCTCACAGCGAATGGAAAGGCTGGGGGGGGGTTGATGATAGACGCCACAGTGGGACGACCAGACGTGGGGGAAAGAATGTGTGTGTGTGTGTGAGTCGAGACAGAGAGGACGGGAGAGTGAAGATGAGACAAGAAAGCAGCTTTAAGAGGAGGGATAACAAAAAAAAGAAAAAAAAAGAAAAAAAAAGAAAAAAAAAGAAAAGAAAAAGAAAAGAAAAAGAAAAAAAAGAACATGACAACAGGACAAGAAACACAAGAAAGAAGCCATCTGGGGATCAGACCACCCGCTAAAGACTCCAGCTTTGACTGCAGAGGCCCCTAAAAGTCACTGGAAAAGCCCAAGCTTAGAGGCCCATAGTCCCTGAGAAATCCCAGGCTTAGAGCCCCATAATCCCTGGGAAATCCCAAGCTTAGAAGCTCACACCCCCTGAGAAATCGCCACAGAGCCCCTAAAAAGAGTGCACTACAATACTCCACAGCGGGCTGTTACAGGCTACTATAGCCCCCGAGTAGCCTATATCTCCAGCAGCGTCCACCCACCAACACAGGCCCAATGATCACCAACCGTTCACCACCTTTGCCCTTTGCCCTTTGCCCTTTGCCCTTTGCCCTCTGCCCTCAACTGCCACCTCCACGCCGTGCTTCCCATCTTCCCCTCTTCCCTGTCCGCTGCCAGGATCAAGCCCCCTCTGATTCATCATCCGGTGTTGGCGGGGTTGGCACGGCATGCCTGGGCGGCTAACCAACGCAACAGGTTACCTTTACATCTGCATGTAAATACTACTACATGGCTGCATAAGTACATACAGACTACAGACTACATGCTACATTCCACCTGCATTTCTGTACACTACCCTGTTGAGACGGGGGGGTCACAGTCCACCACACACACTCTCTCTCGTCTGCGTCTCTGCGGCTGGCTGTCCCTCCGGAAACACACAGCAAACGCCGCCGTCTCAGTCATCAACATGCAGCCTCAGCTCACCACCCACCCAGTCTCTGACCAGACCACAACCCAACACACAAACGCACGAGGAGGCTACAGAAACACGCAACCTCCATGCCTTCTCCAAACTTGTCCAAGCAACACGACACAGGACAAGGGAAGCGCCATGGCCCAGCCAAAGCCAAGACGAACAAGAGGCCAGCAAGGTCTCACCTCACACTCCCACCCTCAACCTGAACCTAACCTCAACCATTGCATTGCATTGCCTTCAGCTTGTCACCAGCCTTAAAATTAGACCATCCCCTTGCTTCCTGCTTCTTGCTTCATGCCAACCTTAATCTAGCCTTAACCTTCAACACCACCAAAACAAATCCTAAACGAGTTGATATGGCCCATTGCCCCGCCCCCTATTTGACCGCCGCACGCTTGTCTTATGCAGTCGGAACCACTGCAACATTGCCTGCGACGCTGCTCTTCACATCCAGAGGCGTCTCTGGTGTGCGTGCGTATTCAGAAGAACCAGCTTCGTCAGGTGTTTGTGTGTGTCCCTGGCTTCTCTTGCCAAGCCCTGCATCCCCGCCAGAGACGCCATTCTCGTTCCAGGTCGTGAACCCAGCCAATGTGCGGCGGCGGCAGCGGCAGCGGCAGCGGCAGCGGCATCTTGCTTTGTTTCCCGTCCGACATTCGATGCTGCACGCAAACACGGCACTTGGACGGAATATGCAGCCCAGGAAATAGCCTGCCGGTTGTTTGAGACACCATTTATCGGTGCTGTGGTGGCCGTTTTCCTTGCTGCCATGCGGGGTTAGCTGCCTTGCTTTTTTTTTTTTCACTTTGCAATAGATTGTCCATAAGAAACAGTCTGTCAATACGTAGCAGAGAAAAACCCGCCATGCAGCCATAAAGACAGCGATGCGAAAATATCCCCGAGAGAGAGAATGTCGTCAAAGCGCCGCCGGGCCCGTCGTCGATCCTATCCTTATCGTTATCTCTTATCGATAAGCATCACGTGCACCGTCTAACCAACTACGACGCGCCAACGCGGTACCATGCAACGAGGCTGAGAGAAAGAAAAGATAAGTGGGGCCTCTTACCATTGAGCCAGCCTGCTCACAACGCAAGGCAAAGTCATGGCAGAGCGAGAGCTTTCAGCGCTGACTTTGTAGCAACAGACTTCATCTTTTTTCCCTACCAAACTGTGGCCATCGCGTCACCCTCCATTGTGTTTCTTCCATCCCTTAAATCCCCATCGACCCTAATACTCCCTGCTGTTGACCCCGTCGACCCCGAAACCACATCCGCCGCGACATCGCCAGTTCATGACCACGGTGAACTGCCTCTTCACAAACAGCCACCTCCCTCTCTCCCACCCCAGACACGCCCCATCACCATCATGAGCAGCAGCTTAAAGGATCTCATTGACGGCGAGGCCGATTTGGATGAGGAAGAGGATGAGTCCTTCGACGAGGAAGAGTCCCAGTCTGGCCACCGGGCCAAGCGCGCCACCGTCGATGACTCCAGCGAAGAAGAGGAGGACGAGGACGAGGAGGAAATGAGAAAGGTTTGCTTTTGTCCCTCAGTCGCCATGGCCGCCACTTTGGTTCCAAAAAAAAAGTCTAACCGCGTAAACAGGTTCGAGAGGGCTTCATCGTCGACGAAGATGAAGACGATGTAGAGGGCTCCGACGTCGAAGCTCGCCGGCGGCGCAAGCGGTCTCATCGCGATCGCGAAGAAGACGAGATGCTTGACGACGAAGATCTAGAGCTCATTGGCGAAGGCCAAGACTGGAAACAGAAGACTCCCGAAAAGGTGTGCATCACCACTCCTCCGCTTGTACCCTTAACCACCTACGCGTGCAAACTATCCTAACCTTCTCTTTTTTTTCCCTCTTTTCTAGCCCAAGTACAAGCGCCTCAAGTCCGGCGCGCAAAAGGCCGAAGACCGCGGCACTACCCGGCGAGGCCTCGACGACATTTTTGACGATGACGAAGAAGACGACCGCGCCTACGGTCGCTCCGGATACCGCCCACAAGCCGACGAAATGGACGACTTTATCGAAGACGACTACCCCGACGAGGACGACGATGACCGGAAGCGCGCCCAGGAAGAAGCCGAAGTCGCCAGACCCCGCGGCGAAAAGGGCGTCGGCAGCATGATTGATACCACCGGTCTTGACAAGGACGCCCTCCAGGACATGGAAGATATTTTTGGCGACGGCGGCGACTATGCCTGGGCCCTTGAACTGGAAGAGGAAGAGCAAGACCAGGAGAAGGAAGAGCAAAACATCGAGCTCAAGGATGTTTTCGAGCCTTCTCAACTTAAGGAGAGGCTGCTCACCGATTTCGACAACGAGGTCCGCTTCACAGACGAGCCTGAGCGCTTCCAGATTGACCGCAAGCCATTTGCAAACCTGCAGCTCACCGACGACCAGCTCAAGGAGGAAGCCCGCTGGATCGTGGAAATGCTGTGGCCCAAGAAGGACCTGTCCATGGACTACCACGGCCACTTCCTCAAGTGCGTCAGCAAGGTTCTGGAGTTCTTCCTGGTCGACGAAGTCGAGGTACCCTTTATTTTCCAGCACAAAAAGGACTACCTGATCTACTCCAAAAAGATCCCCAACCCCGAGCGTCGCCACAACCCCGATGCCCCGGAATTCAAGACGGAAGGTAAGAGACTTCTCAGTCAAGAAGACCTGTGGCGCATCCTGGACCTGGACCTCAAGTTCCGCTCCCTGGTCGAGAAGCGCAATGCTTTGGGCAAAGCATACGGCAACTTGAAAGAGACGCTCAATATTTCCGACCCCATCTTGGATGAGATGATGCCTCAGGCTGCCACCCTGGAAGAGCTCCAAGATCTCCAGGACTACTTCAACTTCCAGTACTCTGCTGAAATCCGGGACTCGGCTCTGGGTAGTGGAAACGCTACCACGAAGCGGCCCGGCTCCAAGAACACCTTTTACGAGCGCATTCGCAAAAGCCCCGTCTACAAGTTTGTTCGTGCCTACGGTTTGTCGGCCGACCAGCTTGCAAAGAATGCTCTCGGCCAGGGCCGCAAGATCACCGCCGAGGACGACATCAAGGACCCGATTTCCCTGTCCGACAACTTGATCAGCGAAGATTTCTCCACGTCCGAAAGTGTCCTCAGCGCTGCCCGTTCCATGTTTACCGAGGAGCTCTTCTTCAACCCCCGCCTGCGCAAGTTCTTCCGTCTTCACTACTACCAAAACGGCGAATTCGACTGCCACAGAACCGAAAAGGGTCTGCGCAAAATCGACGAGGTCCATCCCTTTTACGAGGTCAAGTACCTCATTCGCCAGACCATCCACGACATGGCGCGCAAGCCCGAGCTCTTTGTCAAGATGCTGAGGGGTGAAGAGGACGGTCTTCTAGAGGTCAAGCTGGAGCTGAGAAGCCGCAGCGAGTTCCGCAAAAAGCTCGATGGCGAGTTTGAGTCGGAAAACTACAGCGACATTGCTCAGAGCTGGAGGGAAGAGAGACGCCGCGTCCTGGACATGGCCTGCGCCAAGCTGGAAAAGGTGGTCACCAAGGGCGTCAAGGAGTCTGTCCGGACGGCCTGCAACGACGAACTGCTGCTGGCTGCCAAGGAGGAGTTCTACAAACGCCTTGACCAGGCACCTTACAAGCCCAAGGGCCTAACTCTTGGCACCACCCCGCGCGTGCTTACGCTGTCGGTTGGTCTCGGTGATCCTGCCCGTGACCCCATCTTTTACACGTTTGTGGACGAGCAGGGCCGCATTCTTGAGCACGGCCGCTTACAGAATCTCTCTCGCAAGGAGGAAGAGCGCGAGAAGCTTACCAATGTGATCAAAGACCGCCAACCCGATGTCGTTGGCATCAGCGGTTTCTCGGCCGACACGCAAAAGCTCATCCGCGATGTCGAGACGCTCGTCATGGACCGCAACCTGCGTGGCCCCGAGTACGAAGACAGCGAGGGCGAGCTTCAGGCCGATCTCCTGGATGTTCTGGTTGTCAACGACGAGGTTGCCCGGCTCTACAAGGATAGTCCGCGCGCTGTGGCCGAGCACACCACGCTCCATCCCATGACCCGGTACTGCTTCGGTCTGGCTCGCTACATGCAAGATCCCATGAAGGAGTATGCTGCCCTGGGCAAAGACATTGTGTCCTTGTCGATCCACCCCTGCCAGAAGCTGCTCCCCGAGGACAAGTTCAAGAAGACTATGGAGACCGCCATGGTCGACATTGTGAACCTGGTGGGTGTCAACATCAATGACGCCGTGCACGATCCCTACTATGCCAATCTCCTCCCCTACGTGTCTGGTCTGGGCCCCCGCAAGGCCACCAACGTGATCAAGGCTATCAACGCCAACGGTGGCTCGATTGCCAGTAGAGACGAGCTGGTCGGTGATCCAGACAGCGGCAAGCTTCCGGTGGTTGGCCCCAGAGTATGGAACAACTGTGCCAGTTTCCTGTACATTGACCTCGACACCACTAACCCTGCTGCCGACCCCATGGACAGCACGCGTGTGCATCCCGAGGACTACGAGCTGGGTCGCAAGATGGTCGCTGACGCTCTGGACCTCGACGAGGAAGACGTCAAGGCCGAGACCGACGACCACGGCCCGGCGGCAATTGTTCGCAAGCTCTTCCGTGACAACGACCAGTACCGCATCAACGAGCTGATTTTGGAGGAATACGCCGACCAGCTGGAAAACAACTACAGCCAGCGGAAGCGGGCGACTCTGGAGGCCATCCGATTCGAGCTTCAGAACCCGTACGAAGAGATCCGCACGTCTCTGATGGTCCTGTCGCCCGTCGAGGTGTTTACGATGCTCACTGGTGAGACCAAGGACAGTCTGGCGCGCGACATGATTGTGCCCGTCAACGTGCGCGTGGTCAAGGACGACTTTGCCATTGTCAAGCTGGACTGCGGCGTTGAGGGGCGTGTGGAGGCGCTGGAGGTCAACTCGCGCGGCCACATCCGCGACACGCTGCAGGTGGGCATGACGACACAGGCCAAGATCATCGAGGTCAACTTCAAGGACTTCCTCGTCAAGCTGAGCATGCGGCCCGAGCTGCTACGCCGCGGCTACCGCCGGCCCGTGGACAACGGGCCGGGCCAGTGGGACTTTGACCAGGAGGAAAAGGACCGCGAGGACCTGCGCGAAAAGGACCGCTCCACGGGCCGCGCGCAGCGTGTCATCAAGCACCCGCTGTTCAAGCCGTTCAACGGCATGCAGGCGGAGCAGTTCCTCGGCTCGCAGCCCAACGGCGAAGTGGTCATCCGGCCGTCGTCGCTGGGCAACGACCACCTGGCTGTCACGTGGAAGGTGGACAACGGCGTGTTCCAGCACATTGACGTAGTCGAGCTGCAGAAGGAGAATGAGTTCTCGGTGGGCAAGACGCTGCGCATTGGCGGCAAGTTCACGTACACGGACCTGGACGAGCTGATTGTCGAGCACGTCAAGTCGATGGCCAAGAAGGTGGAGCAGCTGATGCGGAACGACAAGTTCCACCGCGGCTCGCGCGCCGATCTCGAGAAGTGGCTGACCACGTACATGGAGGCCAACCCCAACCGCTCCACGTACGCCTTCTGCATCGACTCCAAGCACCCCGGCTACTTCTGGCTGTGCTTCAAGGCCAGCAAGACGGCCCGCGTCAGCGCCTGGTCCGTCAAGATCATCCCGCACGCCTTCCAGATGATGAACTCGGAGTACCCCGACATGCGCGCGCTGTGCAACGGCTTCAAGCTGCGCCACCAAAACGAGGTCAAGATGGCCATGCAGAAGCTGCAGATCCGCAAGTGATGAAGGGGGGCGGCGGGGCAGTAGGGCGGCAGGGCAACATGACATGACATGGCGCGGAGCGGCGTCCTTTTTTTTTCTTTTTTTCTTTATGTGCCCTGTTGGTGGCACTGGGTTGCCTGGTTTGTTTCTGAGTGTCTTGCTTTCTTGGCTGTGGCTTTATGGACCGGACCATCCCATCACGGTGTTGGTCCAGCTACGAATGGAACAGGTCGAGGAGAGTGAAGACTGTATGTGTGTGGTTGACGGCTTTTTGTTAAGCGCGGGAGACGATGGGGGCGCCCTGGGTAAACTTTGTTTGGCATTCTTTGCCGTGTGCTTGTTTTCTTCTTTGTTATTCCTTTGTTTTTTTATTCGTCTCGATTTTCTACATGTTTCTGGCTTGTTCGTTTCATTGCACCAGGATATATACACAAGATTCCAAAAATTGTTGCATTTGATCTTTCTTTTTTCTTTTTCTTTTTCTTTTTTTTTTTCGGTCACGTGGCCTCCGCCTACAAGGGAGCTCTTGATGCCTTGTACCAAGGCCCAAGGCTCGTTTGCTGCATGTTGAGGCATATTGTCTTCTCTTGTCATTCGGTGAACATTTCACACCCGCTGATCGCCATGTCAGCTGCCCGCCCCAACGACGTCATTGCCGATCTCTCGGGCTTGGATACAAGCACCGATCCGAATCCGTTTACGGGCTTTATCACGGCTTGTGCAGACGACGCCGTAAGTCCAGTCCCTAACCCTTCCACCTTTCACCTTTCACACTCGCCCTGTTCCCATCTTCTCACCAACACCACAACCCACAGGCCCTGATCCAGAATGCCTACGACTCGCATCGTACCAAGCGCAATGCAGCGCAGAAAGAAAGGTTCCTGACGCCGGGCACGAGTCTTGCGCCAGACCTGATTCTGCGCAGCCTGCTCAAGTCCAACGCCCAAGACGCCCGGAACTGCCTGGTCATCTGGACCCGCCCGCCGACGCACATCACAGCCCTGGCACAGAAAGTCCAGCAGATGATTGTCCAGGGCCTGCCGCGTACGAGAGCCTCCTCCCTATTCCACGCACTGCCCAGCAGCAGCAGCAGCAGCAGCAGCAGCAGCAGCACGCTAACACACCCAACCGCACCACAGCCGCCTGGGAGCACTGGCTCATGCCCACGCACACCATGCACATGACGGTGGTCGAGGCAGCCTTCTCGCAGCCGCCCGCCGAGATCCAGCGGCTGCTGCGGCTGCTACGGCCGCACGCGGCGCGGCTCGCGCACACGAGCTACACGCGGCGCGCGCGCCTCGTGCGCCCGCTGCTCAGCATCGACACGTCGGCCTTTGCGCTGAGCTTTGTGCCGGCCAGCGGCGAGCCGGCGCTGGCGCCGCACATGACGGCCATGACGGCGGAGCCGCCGACGGGCGGGGACGACGATGACGATGCCGATGCCGATGGGATGGGGCATGGGCATGGGCATGGGCATGGGGACGAGCCCGCGGCTGGCGATGCCTACACGTACCACCATCTGCGCCGCGACGTCTTTGCGCGCCTGCTGGAGGCTGGCGTCACGCCGGCGCCGCGCTACCAGGTGCCTAGCGCGCACATGACGCTGGGCCGCTTTGTGGGCGCGGAGACGGCAGCGATGACGGCGGCCGAGGCGCAGCGGTGGGTGGGCTGTGTGGACGAGATCAACGCGTGGCTGCGCGCGACGTACTGGGGCAACGACGACGTGTTGCAGTCAGCTGAGTGGGTGGTTGGCCAGGAGAGAGGGCTGGATATCAGGTACGGGCCGGTGTGGTATGGCGGCGGCAAGTCGCTCGTCATTGGCGAGGGCTTCTAGTCGGCGGTGGCACAGGTGGGTTCATGGGAGAGAAACACTGGGGAACGGCTGTTCTGTTCATTGGAGTCATCTGTGCGTTGGTTGATTGTTCATACTGCGTGCGTGTGGCATCATGTCTAACAACGGCCCAGCTTCGTGGCACGGAACAAGCCCGTGTGGCATGAACAGCCCACCAAGGCCATCCCATCCCCCGCAGGCGCTCTGCAGGAGCAGAAAGCAAGACAGCCCAGCCCGTACGTACGAAGCGTGTCCTGGAAGCATGGCGGTGTTTGATATTTTTTTTGTTTGATTTCACCAGAGGGCGTTCTATTTTTATTCCCTATAGACGATGCCTCGGGCGAAGTTATCCCAAATTCATTGCCCATGAAACCCTTTTTCGCCATTTTTGTTCCGAGCCCCCATGAGACCCATGGCTCTGTAGATGTATGTTGCCATGTTATATCGTCAGAATGAAAGGAAGAAGAAGAAAAAAGACGCAAGGCAATGCATTTAGAAAACAAGGGCAGCACCCTTGGTCTTCTTGTCACCACTAGAGAGATATTAACGTTAGCATGCTGTGGCCGCATATCACCCACGAGAGAGGTAGGTGTGGCGATGGGAGTAGGTGCGGGGTTGACATACCCAAGCTCGAAGTGCTTGCAGCGCTTGATAGCCAGCTGGCACTTGGCCTTGCACTTGACGCACTCCAGTCTCAGAACGATCTTCTTGGTGGTCTTGGCCTTCTTGTGGACTGTTGGAGTTTGTTAGCATGGCGGTACAGCTTGGAGATCCTGCAGCCTGGCAAAGAGGCCAGCAGGGCGTTGGGCATTGAGGAGATGCAAGTACTTACAGATAGGCTTGGTCTGACCACCGTAACCGCTCTGCTTACGGTCGTAACGTCTCTTACCCTGGCTGTGAAGAGATGATTGTTAGAACATTGTATCAAGTGGTTGGGTTGGGGCCTGTCAAATTCACGGTGCTCCGTATTCGCGGGGTTGGTATTTGCGGGTGACTTACGCAAAGAGCGAAGCCTTGCCGGCCTTGTACTGGGTGACACGGTGCTGGGTGTGCTTGCGGCACTCCTTGCCCTTGCAGTAGGTGTTTCTCGTCTTGGGAATGTTGACCTGGAGCGCACTGTTAGTTAACTGACATGAGGTTGTCGTGTGCGTGTGCATGGCATGTGTTCAGCATGGGCCTCTGCTACGAGGTCTGGCTATAATCGCAAGAGAGGTTGTTCGATGCTGTGCCGGGCTGGCGGTTCTGGTGGTGGCCATGGCGCAGCAAAGCTCGAATTGAGCATATAGCAAAGGCCATCCATTCAGCCGGAGCCCGGCAGCATTGGTGTCCACGTCTTCATGTCGGGGTCAGACGGTCGTTGGGCTTTACGGGATCGTGAGGTGAGTGGGCAAGAATGGATCGGCAACGGTTCGATGTATCGACGAGACGGATGATAATTGCGAGAAAATTCGAATATTTCATAGAGCGAAGCCAGACCTCATAGCATTGAGGGCGCAGTGAGCGTCAGAGGTTGGGGATAATAGCAGGCAAAACGTACCATTTTGGCGACTTGTGATGGGGAACTGTCCTCTAGGTGATTCGAGAGGGAAAATTGGTGATACTTTTTTTGACAAAGTAATAGCAAATTTCGACCTTCTCTGGTGGAATTCGGTTTGTGGGCTCTTAGAGTGGGTGCCTTTCCTAATCTGGGTGTGGCGCACGCGTGGCGTCGCTCACTTGGTCCGTGCGAGCCCTCATTTTTTGAACCGCCAGATCTTCGGCAAAATGCGACCGACGTTAGTCATTCGCGGGGTTGCAAAATAGTGAAATGCGGGGTATCAGAACCTGAAGGCTCTGTTTGTCACCAAGCTTTGTGTGTGGTGAGGCCTGGGCTATCATCACGAAGTTCAATATCAACGAATCGATCGTACTTTCACGCGTCGATGGACATCTGCAGGCCATTCAGAGGCATGTCGTGACGGCAAACAGGGCTTTTAACTGTTCCAATCGTGACGATGGCAGTGGGTGAGATTCGCTAGCCACGTATAGAATCTGCTTAGTTGTTCCCTGGCCAAGTTGGGCTGGCCTTTCATTGAGACTAACTGCTTGCAGAAGCCCATCAACCATGACACCGCTCCGGTATCTTATCCAGCAGCAATGGCCTTGTTCGTCTTGAGATAGACCGTGCCATGTCGTGCCATGCCATGCATACCTTGTCAACATGCCCAGCCCAGCCCAGCCCTGAGGATTCTGTCATCGGGGTCCAAAGTCTGGGATGCTGGGTTGGGCGTTGATTCACAGCAGCCAGCAAACTCTGTGCTTGGCTCTTGAGTCCTAGGAGCGGATGATGAGAGCACTGGGATTCTACTTCCGCCACTGGCCCGCCACAGACCTGGCTACGCGTTTGTGGGATAGCGGCCATCATGTCAATGCTTTTGTTCGACAAAACGATAGAGCCCAGTCCAGATCAGAAGCCTAGGGGTGGGTGTCTTGTTGTTAATTCTGCCTCTGTTTCCATCTGTGTTACGGAAATACAGCATACAAAGACATAAGCACGCTGTGTTGCACGCCGGCGGAATTTTGGAGATTTTCGCTGTGGTGTGGATATCCTGACCCGACGCTTGGGTTTAGACTCTGGAAGAATTACAGATAACACCAGACACCAGATATCAGACACAGACATCAGACACAGATATCAGACACCAGACAAGGCACTCCCCATGTGATCCATTCAGGCTGAGTCTGAGCTGAGACTGAGACTGAGTCAGGAATGGCACCTGATTCGCAGACTTTTTCATCTCAGAGTCATGTAGGCTGTGCCATGAGATGGCTTGAAGATGGGAGAATGTTTCCGTGGGCGGATGTTCCGTAGCACAACCATGGATCTATTTACTCGGATAGTTGATTGTCAGCGTGCATGTGATAGCGCGGTAGATTGTCAATGTAGATATGTAGATATAGATAGTATCGTGGCGCGGGGCTTATTCGCCCAACAGGCGTTGAGGTGAGTGAAGGTTATTATGAACAACGTTCGAGCGCTGGCCAATGGCAGACAAGCGATAAGCAAGCAGAGAGCCGTTCCAGGAGGGAAAGGCTTGTCGATCCTGCTTGTTGCCTCTAGGGGACTTGTTACCTAAAAGAGCGCTAAAATGCGAAGGAGTAGGGGAGAATTATAGTGGGTGTTTGTGAGTGCGGTTCCAGGCGGGTGCTAAAGCTTGTAGAGGGCTGTGGAAGGGGGATACAGAAAGCGAATAAAAACACGTGTGTACGTTGGATTGAATGAAGATTCTGAAGCAGATGTCTATGGAAGAAATTATAACATCAATTTAAGTGCCAGCGAGTCGGGCAAAAACAAAAGTCAAAGAACAGATATCAACCCGCACGCTTAACGGCCGGTAAAATATGGCCCGGCTCACTTTTTAGCGTCCCGGAAGGCCGGAGGCACGACACAGGGGCTTTGCCACTGACAGGCCCCGTCGTTAGTGGGTGTTGCCCTGTAAGCTACAGTGGAGGTGCAGGTACAGACATGTACAGGTACATGGAAATACAAAATACAGCATCCTTTTTGCCGGAGAAAGGCAAGATGGTGACGGTTGTTGAGATAAAGCGGATTTACAATCTTGGAGGAACTCGACTTTAGGGTTAGGGCTGGGGTTGAAAATATCTCGCTGGCTGGCTGGCAGAGACAACATTGTCTCATACACGACAACGACTCACGCTTGTGAAGAAGAGGCTGGTTGTTGTCTTGTGCCTTGTAGAAATTTAGAATTAGACATTGTGATGTGTGGTTTTCTTCACGAGCCACGTCAAGAAGTCTCGGACTTTTGTTGGATGGGACATGTACCTCGACACTGTAAACAGCAGCAGCGATACTTGTAGCTTGTACCTCGACACTGTAGATGCCCCTCCCCCTTCCTCCCCCCGTCCCCCCCTCATCCCCCACCCCCCCCCCCCCCCCCCCCCCCCCCCCCACCCCCCCCCCCCCC
>JAXHKQ010000243.1:0-31847 GCA_038407185.1 Chalaropsis ovoidea | reverse complement strand
GCCCCCCCCCCCCCCCCCTCCCCCCTCCCCAGTGGCTGGCTCCTTGCGCCCTGCTGTGTTTATCATAGCCTTGGCTAATTTGGTACGCTTCACTAGTTCTGGAAACAATTCTTCGAGGCCTCCGCCAATGTCTCGCTTTCAGGCTACGACGACAACGAGGGCGAAACAACACAGCAGAGCGTGGAGGAAGAGAGCTCCGCAATGCGCGATGTCACCGATACAAACATTACACACGACGACCACCACGGCCATGTTGAAGAGGATTCCCATGGCGGCAGCGATACCATTACATACGAGCAGCAGCAGCAGCAGCACCCTCAAAACGAGCAACGCACGCACTACCACCACTACGAAGAATCCATGCTGGATGACCTCGATGGCGATCTCTCTGGCAGCACACCCCGGGCCCCGGCAACGCGCACCATCAAAGCGCAGTGCTCCGACTTCCAGTCCCCATACTCGACTCAAGGCGACACCCGAGCCGACGAAGAAGTGACTCAGCTGCTCAGCGACGACGAGGAGCCTCCTACAACGCGGCGGGGCGCGGCCATTGTCGACGAGGACGACACCAGCCTGCTATTCAACCAGCGCACGGCGCAGCTGCCCAACATTTCCATGACGCCACAGCAGCCGGTGCCGCCGAGTCTGCTAGCCAAGGACAAGGGCAAGGGAAGCGCCATGCGCCACCACGTGCTCAAAAAGAGCTTTCAATTGCCAACAACGCCACATCGCTTTGTGGCGCGCATGCAGTCGCCTACCAAGTTTGGCACGCCAGCCACAGCCACCAGGCAGCCCGCAGCCAAAGAGCCCCTATCCGAGCGCAAGCCGTGGGAGGACTCTCCCGACTCGTCGCCTGAGATGGCCATCCCGCGCATGCGCAGTGAGGCCTTCATGTCCCCCATGCGCACCAACAATATCCGGCAAAAGCTAGAGGCTGTGCCGAGCGCATCGGGCCCGCGCACGCCCGGCGTGAGTATCGTGGCGCCGCGGCAGCAACAGTACCAAAGCCACCACCAGCCCCGCGACGCGCACCGCGACCAGCAGGACTTTGGTGGGCCGTCATCAGCATACGAATACGACCCTTTTATGGTGGAAAAGTCGGAGCGGGCGCTGCCCAAAGACAAGTACGAAATTGACTGGGAAAGCGACAGCGATGACGCGCTTGGCGTCAGTCCGCCAAAAACGATCCAGTTTGCGCTGGCGCCGGCCAAGTTGATTCAAACGCCGGCCAGAGAAGCAAGCAAGCGCATTGTGGAGGACATTCTCGCTACGGCGGGCGCTGGCAAGGGCTCTGACCTGAGTCCCACCATGGTCAAGATGCGCGAAGACCTCCTGGACGACAGCTTTTGAGGAGGCCCAGGGCTTTTACGCTTTTACTGTACAAGTCACGAGTCACATGCCGCCCACGCGCACGACACTTGAATAGGTTCTGCCGGCCGGCAAAGAGTGGGTATAAAAGACTGTATATTTTTCCGGCGCCGAGACCCGGCTCTGCACGGGCCGGCGGCTTCCCACCAAGACCAAGACTAACAAGGGCAAACAACGAGAGAGACATCACAACAAAGGGTATTCAAACAATAACAGAACCACACAGCCCACCATGGCCAACACGCACCATGTTCCTAGTGACGACTTGAAAAGCCTTTGCGGAACTTGCTCTTCAGCGACCTCAGAGCGCTAGACGTAGCACTCGACCGCACCGAGTAGACATCGCAGTCAATGCTCTTCTTCGACGACGTGCTGAATATGGAGGACGTGCTGAATCGCTTGCGTCTGGCAGCCTCTGCGGGAGTAGAAGGGCCCGCGCTGACGGTGGCGCTGGAGCCGGAGCCGGAGCTGGAGCCGGAGCCGCAGCCGGGCTTGGAGGCTGCAACTTCGGGAAACTTGTACAGCAGACCCTCAAGCACAGGATCGATATGCCGGCGGTCGTGGATGCGGGGCAGGCCGAGAGGACCAAATGTAGCCATGTTTGGGAGAGAATGGCAGGAGGTAGAGGTAGAGGTAGAGAAGGAAAGAAGCAGGCAAAGTAGAGACGAATGATGAGTAAGCAAGAATTGGGACCCGGCTTTAGCGATGGTGGGACAGAAGACGTGAAGACGTAAAGACGTGGAGACCTAAAGACGCAAAAACAATGCTGATACCAAGCAATGCCACGCCTGTTACTTTGGCCTGGGGAGCCCGCTCTTTATATCCCTTGGCACGCTACAAATCTTACTGCATCTTTCCAGTAAACCTTCTCCATCCCCAAGCCCCATCACCACCTTTCCAAGTGCGTGTCTATAGCCCCTGTGCCATGTGCCAACCTGTTTTTTCTCACCCGGCTGCCAGACCTTTTGCTTCGAGGCTGGACCTCCCTTTGGCGGGAAATATAACGGGTAGCTTCTTCTAGGCTATGTCTTTGTTGGTAGGCCGCAGGGATCCTGGATCTTGTAGCTACAGTACAGCATTCGGGACCGTGGTCGTGGGCATAAGACAGACAGAACCGCGCGCGGGATTGCCAGTGCCCAAGGCAGAAGGGAAAGCGGCCACTTTTTTGCAGCTTTTATTCCCTTGTTCTTTATCTTAGACACTCGCCGGTGCTGGCTGGCTTGCCTGGCCGGCTGTTCTGCTGATGACTGCCCGGTGAGCAAGTATGAACCACTATGGCTCATCAGTCCTCGGCTGCACCAACTTCATGACATTTGCCGTGTGTGCTTCTCCACTCTTTCCTGCTAGTGGCTACATGGTGGCATACAGTATAAAACAGCCTCACAATGTGCAGTGTGCAAGTAAAATGAAGACCGCGAGCGTAGTGTGCCAATTGCCTGGAGTAGTGCTACCTCGCCTTCAATACGGGTGGCCGTGCTTTGACGCCAAAGCCTGGGCTGGCCAAATTGGCTGCAACGCAGCGTAACGGCTGGCCGTGGTTCACTGCAACTTACAACAACTTAGAAGCTGCAGAGAAACCGTGGACGCTGATGATGATCAGCAGTGGTTGCAGGCGCGGCGTGGCCAAAGCTCACCCGATTGGGTGTTATACGGTAGGGTTGCGACATATGAGCTAGGGTCAGTGTCAGCAGGGTGTATATTAGGGTTGTGAAAGAATTAGGGTATACCTGATGTAACTTGACTCGAACTTTGCTCGGAATTGTGACTCAGTCGGGGAGCAAACAAAACGAGCCATTGGGCAAGTTCAACTTGTTTTTCTTAGTCCTGAGCATACCAACTCCGACCTAACTGCAAACCAACTTCAATCTCACTTCACACCAACTTCCACCTCACCTCAGCCAGCATGAACCGCACCAACATCTCCAAAGGCTCAGAGTTTGAAGCCCTCATTGGCTACTCCCGCGCAGTTGCCATCGGGGACTTTTTTTTTGTGTCGGGCACAACAGGGCAAGTTCCAGGCATGGCCGGCATTGTGTGTTCTGGGCTAACCCTTATTCGCAGATATGACTATGCGACGGGCCACATCGCAGACGACATTGTCGAGCAGACCGAGCAGACGTTCAGGAACATTGAAGACGCCCTGGCCTCCGCTGGCTCCAGCATGAAGGATGTGGTGAGGGTCCGGTACATCCTCCCCGACAGGACCCAGTTCCGAGAGACTTGGCCTGTGCTACAGAAATGGCTCGGCAACGTGCGGCCGGCGGCGACGATGGTCCAGGCGGGGTTGATGGAGGATGCCATGAAGATTGAGATTGAGGTGACGGCAGTCAAGAGTGCCACCGAGGGTAGGGCGGTGGTTCCTTAGTCAAGATGGGCTTTAATATCTGCATTAATGCGCTTCAGAGAGCCAAAAGAACCCGCTTCAGAGCCGAAAGAATCCGCTTCACAGAGCCGAAAGAACCCGCTTCACAGAACGTACGTCGCCAGCACTCCCGCCATGCCAAATGCCGACCCAATCGTGACAAAGCTGGACAGTGACAGCATGCTCATGCCGCTGATCCCGTGGCCCGACGTGCAGCCGCCGGCCATCCTCGCCCCAATGACCATCAGCACACCGCCAACAAACGCCGTCGACGCCGTCACACTGGCCGCCGGAACAACCTGGCCCAGCTCGGGCAGCGCGCGCGTCAGCAAGAGCGCGCCGACGACCACGCCAGCCGCAAACCTCGAGTTGGCATATGACGGCAACGGCTGCTTTCCGAGTGTCAGGCCGGCGCGCACGGTCTTGCCTACCTCTTCAAACGACCCGGACACGCCCAGCAGCGTCTTCCGCAAAAGTGCCGAGACCAGCTGTGACATGCCGATGAGCAGTCCGCCGAGGAGGGGCGAGACACCGTGCGCGTATGGGCTGGCGGGCAGGGCACGGTTGAGGGCAAAAGCAACGCTCAGCGTCGCTGCTGCAAAGCCTGCAACGCCGGCAGCGCGCGATATGCCGAGGCGCTCGTACAGCGTTAGGGCTGGCGCGGACTGTGTGCCGGCTGCAGGCACTTTCAGGTTGCTGCGCCGCAGCGATTCAAGAATGGGGTTCACGCAGATGGTGAATAAGACACCGCCAAGCAGCGCGCCGCTGAATATGAGGAGGGAGTTGGGTGCGCCGACACCGAGCTGGGCGAAAACAGTTCCGGGACAAGACCCGGTGAGCGCCATGCCGGCACCCAGCAGAGCCCCGCCAATGATGTTGCCGTCATAGGCAAAGAAGCCCAAGGGCGATGGCGAGCGGGGTGTCTGGCGAGCGTAGCCCGTGCTATCGAGAAGAGCGACTACAAGGCTGGGCAGGTGGCGGGTGTTAGAAGGAGCCCTACAGAGGCGAGCGAGGCAGGGGAAGACTCACGAACTGGTTGCTGTCGCTGTTAGAAAGGTCTCGAGCATGTGCCAATCCTCAAACGTGAACTGGCGCGTGATGATTTGGGGCTGCACCACTCCGGCAGCCACTATTGCAGCGCCAAAGCTGGTACCCGCAATGAAGCCGGTGGCCATGTTGCCGATGCTAGAACAGGTCGTCTGCGGTGAAGAGAGAGTACCCGGGGGCTGGCAGGGACTCTGGCGTGCGAGGTGCGACGTTGGTAGGGGGAGAGTTGTCGAAGCGTCAAGCAAAGGAGTACGAGTGTCCGCCAAAGTCGATGCTGACATGATAGAGGCTCGAAACGGTGTGCAGGCTGTGAGTGGCGACTTGGTAGTAGCTGGTAGCGTGGGCGCCAGAGACTTATTATACACAGCAGAACCCCGAGACACCATTCCAAGCCGCGGCATGCATCGCAAGAACGGCGACAGGCCACAGGTGACAGGCGACAGGTGACAGGCGACAGGAGCAGATCTATAACCCCCCTCCTGGCATGTCAGCCTCCCCGCCCCCGTGCCCGAGCCACGCGCCGGCCACCTCCAGGGTCCCGGGCTCCACCCGGACGGCGAGCTGGTGGCTCCATCCCATCGCTAAACAACTGGTGGTGGGAAAATGAGCCAATCACGCACGTGGCCTGCCAGCCTGCCAGCTTTCCTGCTCGCCGAACTCACGTCGCCGAATAGCCAGGATCATCTAGGCTTCCAGGGACAGATAAGCAGGGTGTGTAGTGCTTAGTGTTTATGTAATCTCAACATCGGCGACCCATCTTGAAATATAAGTGGGGTGCTGACTAACACACGCCGGCCAACGTCCGTTCTTGCCCTGCCCTGCCCTGATCATGGCTCCCAAGTATCCTCTATGAGCGCCGAAATCGTGCCGGGCCTCCAACAAATCCATCTGGTAAACTTGACCAGTTACCAAGCTCGCTTAGCTCAGTTGGTTAGAGCGTCGTACTAATATTTCTGCCCGGAAATATCAAGTAATGCGAAGGTCGCCAGTTCGACCCTGGTAGTGAGCAACGAAGTGTTCTTTTTTACTATTTTTGCTGTCCTGGCTCATCACACTCATCATGCATTTCTCTGGGCCATGATTTTTTGGTGTTTTATGTTCTTTCACTGAAACTCCTTTGTAATGCCATCTAACGCTCAGCTCTTCAACAAGAAATAAAACAGGCTTCGATGGCGCAGTGGTAGCGCAGTGGTCTCATAATTCATGAGGAGTCTGATTTCTAATCATCCGCAATGTAAAATGCCATCCAAAGGTCGTGAGTTCGACCCTCACTCGGAGCATCTCTTTTTGTCAATTCCATCTTTCTCTTTTTCCCACCCATGCTTTTGCTGGCAGTGTGTGGCCTGCGGTCCGTGTTATTTTTACGACTTGTGTAACACTGAGAACAGGAAATAAAACGACAAGGTTCCTGGCTGGCTGTTTCACAGCGCTGCAGCCGGAGAGACACTTCTGACAGTCTAATGTCAGAATTGTATCGTAATGGCCGGGAGAAGCGGCAGTGCTGGTAGTACATGGGACATCTAATCGGAACATGCAAACTATGCCGAAGGGGGCTTGGTGCTCGGAGACATGTAATATACGGAGAATTCCGCGCCAGATATTCCACGCCCATAGGTCAAATGACAAGGCCAAAATCAGAGATAGGCGGTCTGGATGAATGACACTTGAGTGCCTTTTTGCCTCAGGCGTCCCAAGGTCTCAGGTGGGGGGCTGGCGTTGCAGCCGGCTATTTGCTGCTGGAAAGCCATCAGCCGGACCAATGACGTCAAGCGAGAGGGCGATGTGGTATTTCTACGGCTGTCAATTTTGTTAGTTTGGGTGTGGAGGGATTGGAAGAATAAGATAAAAGAAGAAGAGGAGAGAATAACTGATAAGAGAAGCAGCGAGATCACCACAGTCACTACCATCAAGTCAACGCCCTGATAAGAGGGGGGGAAATGAAAAGGGTAAGTGCGCATATTTTCTCAAGCGTGATTGCCTGCTTTCACGGCCCCGACGGATTGTATTTTTGTACCGTCGAGTATGTATTATAATATAGATGAGACACGGAGGCAAGGAGTGGCCCTGGACTAAGAGACAAGCGGCAGAGGCGGAGGCGGAGGCGGTGGCAGATGCACGCCATGTTCTCTTGCAGCCAAAGAGAGAGAGAGGGAGAGACATACGCCACAAGTGGCCTATAAGGAAAAGAGACGACTCGCAGAATACAAGACCAGCTTTGAACATCAATGCCCGGAACTTGTGACCCCGGCCTTAGTCTCAGGATCTAGTCTGATGGTAGAGCCTCCTTTGTGGGGATCCGAGGGTCTTTTTGGGTAAGAGTAGCAGAAGGATTCTCGAGGGGGAGGCAGAGGAAAGAACAGTGACTGTGTGTAAGTACTTAAGTACCTGTCTTGTACCTGTACATGGCGGCGAAGTAGCTCTACCAATACCAGGCCAAAAGTCAGCAGTGAGATGTTAAAAAGACCACCGCCTTGTGTGGATTTGCTGTCCTCGTGGCAGGGAACAACCAATGACCCCGAAAGATCACGCGCGTGAGAAACAAGAGCAGACGGGGAAACAAGGAAGCAGTACAAGTACATCCAGGCTAAATTCGCGTTCTTTCCCAAGTTCTAGCTTGGAATTGTGCTCCTTCCTCGACTCGACGCTAACGCCAGATGAACCCTTTTTTATGTCTTTCTCTGTCGTAGAGCTGCAGTCTGTCTCTCCTGTGCTGCCGCACCATTTTCTCCTGTTTCTTTGCTTCTCCCTAGGGCCCTTGGCCTCCTTTTTTAGACCGAGCTCTCCAGGCTTTGGCTCGGGATCTAGAACTTGGACAAGCGGACTGGACGACAGGCAGGCAGGCATCCCTAGAAAGGAACAAAGCCGGATTTTCTGGTTTCAACAAAGCAAGGAAAGTGTGAGCATACTTTTGGGATACCAGCTTTGTACAGGGCAAGAGCTTGCGTATTGATGTTACATAGTACGCACATATATACGACAGCCTACCTACCTTTACATAATGCGTGCCTTCCCGACTCGGTCTATTATCCTCTGTTTGTCTGTTTGTCTGTCTGTTTGTCCGTCCGTTTGCTGTTCCGTTTGCCTCGCCTTCCTCTTTAAGCCCCTGCAAAGAACAACCTCCCGCCGTTTATCAACCGCCGTCCCCCCCCCCCCCCCCCCCCCCCCCCCCCGTTTTCAACCCCCCCCCCCCCCCCCCCCCCCCCCCCCCCCGCATTACCTCTCTTTTTTTCTTTCCTCTTCCCCTCCGGATCTACAAAGTGAATGCATAACGAGACCCTCGCTTCTCTTATCCCTCCTATCACAATCAAGCCGAGAGGAATCCTTGACTCTCAGCGTCTGCCTTATTATTGCCTTATCAGCTCAGCTGCTGCTTTGTTTCTTTTCCCTGTCCTTGTCTGTTCTTAATTGGTTTCTTATTTGAACCTTAACAAAACCTTGACTTTGGGCCTTGACATCTGCGAGTCTCGCTCTTGTCCTTTTTCTTTCCATCTTTACCTGTCTTCTGCTGTCTCGCTCTTGCCCTTCCTCTTCTTTTCCTTCTTCTTCTCCTTCTTTGCCTGTCCCGCCTCCGCCTCGCCCACCATGTTTTCCCTCCGGAACGCTCTCGAGCGCAAGTCAACCGACGGACATCTCACCACAGTCTCGTCCACGTCGTCCAGCATAGAATCCACCCGCACTTCCATCACCTCAAGCACCCCCCGCAAACTCAGTCGCACAGTCTCGCTTTCTCGCCGGCTTCTTAGCAAATTCGGCTCTAAACGCTTCATCTCCGACTCCTCTTCCGTCTCCCACTCGCCATCAGCCACCAAGCATTCGTCGTCATGTTCTTCAGCTGATGATCTTTGTTCGCAAAGTCTCGCCGCAGCGTGGACTGCTCTGCCGCTAGAGTTACAAGTTGAGGTGCTGAGCTTCCTGACAATTGAAGAAAGACTTGTGTTCAGACAAGTCAGCAGAGCCTCCAAGCTCATTGTTGAGGCAACTCCCATCACAACCATAACCACCACCAAGCCAGTGTCTCTCCTGGGCGACAGTGTCATGGCCGAAATTCTCCAACGCCATGCTTCCTCTGTAAAGCAAGTCGACCTTGATTGGTCAAATCACTGTGGGCCACAGATGGCCGCCGTCATCTTCTCAAAATGCCATCGTCTCCAGTACATAAACCTCGGCCCTCGCTCTCATGCCTTGTTCTGCTGTACCGAGTTGCCTGTTGAGGCTTTCGTCGACTGGATGAATGCCAACAAAGACACCCTCCAAATATTGTCCTACCCTTCGCTTTCCAGTTCTCCTTCTGAACAATTACCAGTCTTGGAAAGTCTGGCTTCTCATTCTCACACCAACCTTCAGTCTCTCCAAGTGCCCATCCTGCACCGAACCAGACGCACCTCGGATACTACTACCACAGTCACCACCATCACAAACATTGCCAAAATAATCAAGAGCAGTCCCAAGCTACGACGACTGGTACTGGCTGATAGCAAAGGCACCAAGGATATTGATCCCATAGCCGAAGCTATCTACAGCTGCACTTCCCTCGAGGTCTTGGAACTGCGTCATTGCCTGCTCACCAACGACATCTTTGACAAAATGCTGGGCACAAGCCAAAATGCTGACTTTCCCGATCGCACTCCTCTACGCAAATGGAAGAAGCTAAGCCTGTCATGTGGACGTCAGGCTTCCATCGATGATGTTTGTCTCGAGCATCTCATCGGTCGTGCGCCAGAGCTGCAGTACCTGAAGCTGGATCAAATGAATGTCAAGACGGCTAGTCTCAACAACCTGCTCGCAACAACACCACATGTCCGCATTCTCTCAGTCTCCTCCTCTCAGCCTCAAAACGAGCAAGCCAGCGACGTGCTGGAACAAGACAAGCTTGAGTTACCCGTCGGCCTCATCCACCTTACTCTACATGGCTCAAAACACCACCGGCCACAAATCATGTCCCATATTTTGCAACAATGCCCTCGCCTGGAAGACATTGATCTCACCTGCTCTAATACAGTCGGTGACACCGACATCTCCGACCTCATCAGTTTTGCTGGCGAAAATAACAATGCCACGGCTCAGCCCACCACCGCCTCCCATCTGCGACCCGCATTCATCACCGTGTCAGTCCTGGACTGTCCACGAGTTACCTGGCAGTCCGTGGTCAAGTGCATCAACCACAACCAGGCAGTCTTTCGGCAGAAGCTGGAATGCCCCGGGCATCCGCAGCATGGCCACGGCCTGTGTAACCACCCGCCCCTGATTCGTTTGCTGGGCCACTATCGGTGGCGAGTGCAGTTTGAAGCGCATTTTGCTTTCTGCCTGACGCAGACGCATGGCTACGGCAAGCTGGAGGAAATGACTGTCGGGTTCAAGAGGTTTTTGCTGCTGGAGCGGACAATGGTCTGGTCATCTTGATGGGCGAGGAAGCATGGTGAATGCATGGTTTTGGTATATGCAGTAGAAGCACATGCAGTAGTGGCATATGATACAAATGATACCCGTTTCGCACAGAAAATCACATCTATATCAAACATACATCTCATATAACAATCAAACTCGTGTCTCGGATGATGGCCAGTAGCTCACACAGTAAAACACGTACATACACACAGCAACGTAAACAAGGCATTTGAAGAACCAGATAGTACGATTTATCCAACGACAACAACGACGACAGCGGCAAAACACAAGCAAAGCAAAAGGAGAGACTGAACAGTACATGTAAAAATACAGAAGAATAACGAAAAGGGGGAGGTAGAGGTGGATAGCCAACAAGGACCAAAAGACGAGGAAAAGAAAAGAAAAGAAAAACAAAAACAAAAAAGAAGACAAAAAAAAAGAAAAGGCCCGACAAAAGGAAACCGAACAAAAAAAAAAGATAACGATATGAAAGAACGACGCCGTCTGCTATATGGTGTATATGCTCTAAGAAAAGGGCCCGTAACATCGATATATCAAGATATAAGTTTACAAGATGAGTTCCCTTGTCTTGTTGGCAGGGATGAGGAGGGGAGGAGAGGAGAGGAGAGAGGAGAGGAGAGCGCAGGGAAAAGGGACTCGAGAGTAAAGGCAGAAAGAAAAGGAGGAATAGAGAGGAGCTAGAAAGGCATCAAGACATGGGGTGGTGGTGGTGGTGGTGGTGTACAAGGAGGACGGGCGGCAGCCGTTTACTCGCGAGAAACGTCACGGCCAAAGACCTTGGACTTGACCCAATCGTTGATGACCAGAACACGGTTGCGGGCTATCAAGGAAGAAAGAATGCGTTAGTTAAGGCGGCTCACAGGACACATACAGGCAGGCATCAAAAAGAGAGAGAGAAAAAAAAGGCTTACTGCTGAAGCACATGGACAGGTAAGCAGAGCGCCAGAACAGGAAGGTCATGCTACCGCCGCTGGCAAAGTTGCCGTTGAACCAGGGCAGATCGGCGACAGCCTTCTCGCTGCCAATGTAGGCCAGAGAGCCCTGGTGCGAGTACTTGAAGGGCTTGACGTCCTTGATGCGGCGCAGCTGCTTCTCGGTGGCCTCGATCTCCTTGGAGACCTCGGCAGTGTTGCCGGGCTTGAGGTTCAGCGATGAAGACAGGTCACGGACCTTCTCCTCGAGCGCATCGGTCTTGGCCATGTTGTTGAACAGGCGGGCCAGGAACGAGCCCTCCTGCGAGGCGACCTGGGCCGTGGGGGCGTAGCCGGCGACAGCGCAGTCGCCGACGGCCCAGATGTCGCGGGCGCCCTGGACAACCAGGTACTCGTTGACGGCCAGGCCGCGGCGCGAGTCCTTCTGGGCGGGGATCTTGCCGATCAGGTCGCGGACGATGGGGCGGATCGCATTGCCGGTAGCCCAGACCAGCAGGCCGTAGGGGATGGTCTCCAGGACAGGCTTGCCATCGGGGCCGTTGCTCTGGGCCTCGACGGTGGTGGGGGTGACGCGCTTGACCATGGTCTTGGCCTTGATCTCAATCTTCTCCTCGGCAAAGGTCTTCTCGGTGTAGTCGATCAGCTGCTTGCTGAACATGGGCAGGACGTTGGGCAGAGCCTCAATCAGGGTGACCCTGAACTTGGAGCTGATTTCGGGGATCAGCTTGCGGATATCCTCCTCGAAGAAATCCTGCAGCTCGCCGGCGAACTCGACACCAGTGGGGCCACCACCGACGACAACCATGTGCAGCAGGCGCTCAATCTCCTCGGGGGTCTGGTCCTTGAAGGCGGCGGTCTCGACACAGTCCATGATGCGCTTGCGGATCTCCTGGGCGTCGTCAATCTCCTTAAGGAAGCACGAGTTCTCACGCACGCCGGGGATACCAAAGGTGGCGTTCTCAGCGCCGACACCAACGACCAGCATGTCGTAGGGCACCTCGCACTCGTTGGTGGTGCCCTTGACCTCGGACTGGTCGCGGATCTTGACGACCTTGCGCTCGGGGTCGACGCTGGTGGCCTCGGCCTCGTAGTAGTTGACGTTGTGGCTCTTCTGGTGGAGGATGGAGCGGATGGGCTCCATGATGGAGCGGTGCTCAATCAGACCAGTAGTGCACGAGGGCAGAAGAGGGGTGAAGAGGAAGTAGTTGCGGGGCGAGATGACGACGATGTTGTAGTTGGAGGTGTCGATGTTCTTGAGCAGCGAGACGGAGCCCCAGCCGGTGCCTGTAAAAGCAATTGGTTAGTAAGGGAGAGCACTTGGTGGTGGGGGTGGGTGTGTGTGTGCGTGTGCGTGTGCGTGTGGACACGGGAGCTATGCAGTGTGCATTGGGTGGGCATTGCACAAGAAGCGGGAGCAACTGGTCCGTACTGGCGGTGCCAGCGGCCACGGAAGGGGCTTTCTCTGGCTTGTTCACTTACCCAGAACGACCAGCGTCTTCTTGGACGGGTCAATGGGCTTCTGGGGGGCCGGGTGACGATCATCGTAGATGACCCAGGCAGTGTAGCCCAGACCAGCCAGAGTCGAGAGGTACACGGCGCGCCAGGTCCAGCAGAGGTACTTGCGCACCTTGCCGACGGGCTTCTTGGGGCCAGCCTTGTCGGAGTAGCTCCGGGCGAGCTGCAGAACGGCACCCGAGCGGGAAAGCGCCGAGGCGGTGCCGTTGAGCGAGGAAGCAGCAGTCAGAGGGCGGAGGGCGGCACGGGAGCCGGCGGCAGTGTTCAGCGAGCGGGAAAGGACGCGCTGGGCAGCGTTGCGGGTCAGGCCCGAGAGAGCTCTCGACGAGGGAGTCATCTTGTGAAGGGTTTTTTGTTTGGTGTGTAGATGTATATATTGGAGGATGGAGGAGGAGGAGGGGGGGAGATTGGCAAGATAAAACTCTTTTTTTTTTCAGCCGGGGCGAGGGCAAAAGAAGGAAAAAAAAAAGGAGCGCAGGACAATCAAGACCACAAGGGTCAAAGGCTGGATATCAGAATGGAGAATTGGGCGAGAGGCACACAGAAGAAAAGAAGAAAAGAAAAGAAGGGAAGAAAAGAAAAAGGGAAGAAAAAGAAAAGGAGGAAAAGTTTAGGACGTGAGAATTTCAAATGGGGTTTTTTTCTGGTGGCTAGCTAGCTAGGCAATGGGCCACTAAACAAGTAACTACCGAATGGCAACACTACACAGAAAATTTCTGCTATCCTTTTTTGCTCCTTGTCTTTTTTTGTCACTTCACGATCCGGCCAAGATTGGAACTGATAAGAACCTTTGTGGGCTGGGCGGATTCTTTTAAATGACAAGATGTCTTGTGTGGCAATTACTCTACCAAGCTAAGTAACTGTCTGTTTCTCTTTGTCGAAGACGTAGAGCCCAAATCGGCTGGTCTGGCCCAAGCACTGGTCTGGCCCAAGCACTTGGTGGGGGATCAAGCTTTGCACCAAGAGCTCAGTGAGTGAGTTGAGGCTTGGCAGCACAGGGCCATTGGCCAGTAGAGAAACGCAATTGCTGATTGTGTAGAAGATGCGGTGCTGATAAGTGACAAGGCGGTGAGATGAGGTTTTTTTTTCACTGTTTATTTCACTGTCCATTTCACTGTTCATTTCACTGTGACATGATCTTATTAGGAGTGCCCGTGATACCAACGACACAGAGGCGGTTTCATTCGCACTTGAGGGCAGAGCTGCACACAAAAAATGGAAAAAAAGAAAAGAAAAAAGGCGCAAGCTCCTTCCTCTTCTTGCTCTCGCCCTCTTGTGCGCCCGCTTGAGAGGAGCGTGTTGCATTTTTCTTGCGTGCTTGGCGTTTTGTACCGATGGGGGTCATTTCCATGTTTCCGCGGTCTGGCGGCGCCGGCGGCATATCAGGTTTTTTTTTCTTTTTTCGCTGCGTGGTGGTTTAGGGTTCTGACACACCCGTTGCGCCGGTGTTAGCATTATTAACCCTAACACGTCGGCCTCCGGCCTCGCTGATTGGCGGGACGTTGCAACTTGGTGTTACACTTTTGTGACTTAAATAAGCGGATCTCCATACGCAGTGACAGAAGAGCCTCAGGTGTGTCGGGCTGAGCCTCATCTCTGTCTCTGTCTCTGTCTCTCATCGTCCCAAAAAGACCAGCCGAATTGATGGGCAAGAGAAGACGATGATCAGCACTGTATTGCATTGCACTCTCATAGCAGTGAATGTGTCTGTCACATGCTCGCACCGTTCATTCATTCCATTGGTCCGCTTTGCCCTTTGTAGCCTTCATTGAGAATCCATTGATCCTTTATCATGATCAGTGGATTTCAGAGAGTCAAAAAAGGTCAAGAGGAGGGAAAGGCGGAAGGGAAATCAGGACTCGAATCCTGCGAAGAGCTTCCGCTTCTCCGTTGTGCTATCCGGTGGATAGATGACTCGACGGCCATGTGCAAAGTTTGATTATATAGACCCTAAAGAGACCCTTGTCCATAGATAATCACGTGAATTATGTATCCACTAACCCTAGTACATGTTCAGCAGCTCGGCATCATGTCGCATTCGCTCCTAACCCTATCCGAAGTCACCACCTCGATGTCATCTTGAAACTCGCATGAGAGCTAACATGAAACAATGCACAGCGTATTGCCCGCACCAAGACTGTCTATCTTATCTGAGCCCAAGGCACCAAGGCAGGCCTTTCGGAGGGTTCATGGAACCTCTCTCGTACCCTGACGAAGCGACATGACTTCGGTTGAGCTGATGGGTGGTGGTACTTGGCCAAGAGGAGGTTTCAGCCGATTTGCCTGATGGACTTGGCCTGTTTTGTAGCCTTGGAGGCATGGAGATAGAGAGAGTGTAGACGTGTGGTTATCGTGGGCTTAAGGTCGACGGAAGGACAGGGCCTAAATTTGGCAGCACGGGTTTGTACAGCACAGTACAGGACAGGACAGGACAGGACAGCAACAGCCAAGGCCTCTTGTGATGACCCCGCACACTGGCACACGGCAAACGGGGTCCGCTACGGACGACCACCTGAGATTCTTCTCTCTTCTTTTCGGCTGCAAAAGCAAAAGTTAAGATGAAGAAGGCTGATTAGCGAGGGCGGTGCGTTAGCCGAAGATGGGGGATGGGAGGAGAGAGGTCTGCGCTTTCTGCCCTACGATGGCGAGATTTGGAGGAGGGGGAGAAGAAGAGAGGGGAAGAAGGAGAGAAGGAGAGAAGGCGAGGAGGAGAGAAGAAGAAAAGCAGAAGGGTGGAGAGCAGGAGACGAACCAAGATACATCGCTGCTATAGTGTTCTCCACCAGGGAAGCCTGCCCGCTTCGTGCCGGCCACATAATCTTCACACACTCTTCACACTCTTCGAATTCTTCACACTCAACTCGCCGCCAACATCCAAGCGTAGCCGGCTCCTCACCTCATGGCCGTCGTCGTTCTTCCTAAAACGTCAATCTAGGGTTGCCAAGGGCCTGAAAGTGTTTCGAATCGCGTGGCCTACACGACGCGCCAGGACTGGTGGCTACTGGGACTCGGCCTGCTCTACATGCGACAGAGGACATGGTACACCGTCCTATACTACAACTGCGTACGTTACAAGTGGTCGACATGGTGGTCGACATGGTTGACGACAAGACAAGGCAAAGCGCATGCACTAAATGAGTGCTCCTGGGACCCCCTGTAGCGCGCGCAGGTTGTTTGAAGTTGGCTAAACAGGCTCGGATGCTGGGCCGTGGGGGAAGGGGGGGGGAGATTTATGATTTCTCTTTCTTTTACTCCCATCATTCGCCAAACTCATCAAGATCAAGTGGAGCCTGGCACGGGACTTTGACGTTGACTTGTCATCACGTATCACACATGGCCGAGCAGCAAAGTAACAAGCCCACTCTCACTGCTACCAGCGCAAACAAAACAAGATCGGATCGCCGGCCGGGGTTGTTCTGCTTTGTGGGCTGCCGTGTTAGAGAAAAGAAAAGAAAAGAAAAGAAAAGCAGTATAACCAGCTGCCCTGACACAGGCCGCGTTAAGACGGAGGGGAGGGGAGGGGAGGGGAGGGCTCTGGCTGGTTTGGCCTCAAGATGGTTTCAACAGCAAGGACTATCATCGGATTTTCTCTTCACTTGTTTGTTTAGTTTACAAAGAGTTTTGATTCACGATCGTGTGTGATGGTAGCAGCCGGAGTGGACGGTAGGCGATTGGCCTGGAAGTTTGGTGCGCGGTGATCAGTTGCCAGAGTGCAGACGATGAATCTGGAGACGACACACAGCTGTTCACGATAGCAGATAACGTCCACAACGTGACGACGACGACGACGACACAACAACGTAACAAAGGCCTGAAACCTGGCCGAGCCCTTTCCCGGTGGTTCTCAAGTTCCAAACCACAGAAACGCCTGATGGGCTGGCGTTGTCAATTTCTAAGCAGAGCTGCCAACATGGAACTCAGGCTCACTTGTTGACGGGACGTATGTTGGAAGGTATGGTTGGAAGAGACTAGAATGATGGGCATGTCTTGGCATAGGGGGGGAGGGGGAGAGGGAGGAAGAAAAGCAAGGAAAAAAAAAGAAAAGAAAAGGAAAGAAAAAGAAAAAAAAAAATACCCCCGCCGGCTGTCGCTCCCAACGGCCTCTCCGTCTACAGCACCAAAGCCCACGGAAGATATGCTGCCCAGGAACTTACCGAGAATAAAGAGGCGATGCACCACAATGTCTACAAAGCATTTCGGAGGCGCCAACTGCTAGCAAGTCTCTCGTCACTCGCCTGTCTCTCTTTCTCGGTTCTGGATTCCGTGCATGGGCATTGTATGTCCCATCTGCAATCCTTTTCTCGTCTGGGGCCCCTGCCTGCGATCGCGATGAAACTGGATGAGACAAGGACTGGACTGGGATGTAGATTCTTTTTTAGCACATGGTTGGTGGGTTGTGTTGGTGGGAGCAGAGCAGACGGCCTGTTTTGGAGGCCGGTACTTTTTGTTCTGTGTGCCTTTTATCTCTCTGTCTGTCTGGCTGGCTTGCTCTAGGGTCGGCACTTTTATCAGAAAAAAAAGAAAAAAAAAAAGAAGAAAGAAAATCTGGTGGCATGACGTCGACACGCGAGAATGATATTGCGTATAGTGTGGAGAAGCAGGAATGCAGTAATCGAATATGCATATAAGCGGTCTTTCCTTGCCAGCGTGTAAGTGGACTCGGTCGAGTTTTTGAGTTCTGTTGCCGAAATATACAACTAAGCGAACATCACCTCGTCATTCTGGGGAAGAAGAGACACAATGAATTATGCATCTCAATCTTTAAAGAGCTTCAAATGCTCTGCGTGGAATGGGCTTCTTTTTTTTTTTTTTTTTTTTTTTTTTTTGTTGAGATTATGCAGAAGGAAAGGAGGAGCAATATGCTCGACGAAGGAACAGGCATAGAGGCAAAGCTAGAAAGGAGACAGAATTGGGGCTCGGTGATTGGCTGCAGCAGCTGTACCATTCTGTACTATTGTGTACCATTCTGTGTTCTTTTGTTTCTGTCTGGCCACCTATAACCTGCTCTTGTTTTCTGGGGGCTCTGGCTCTGGCTCTCCCTCTCGCTCTCTGACCTGATAATTGCAGAATTTCATATTAGAAGGTCCTAGCGGGTCTGACTGGACCAGGTATCCGATCGGGAGATATGCATGGGTTAGAAGCATATCTGAGATCCTCAGATTTGAACGGGCTTCTTGGTGTGTTCTACGACTGGGGAGGGGGGGGGGGAGGGCGAGACGATGAGGGTCCGTGATTTTCTGTACACAGCAGGGTGTCACGGTGCAAGGGGGCGCTATAGCTCTTGGACCAGGCAATCCAGCGAGTTGCAAAGCAGGCAACAACAAGAGCTGGAGATGGTGTTTCTTTTGTTCGACAGTATATGAGAAAGCCCTCCAAATATTTTTCTGAGTGTGTAGTTTCTCACATCCCCTCTGCCCTCTGTCCTCTGTCCTCTGTCCTCTGCCCTCCCCTCCTGTCCTTCTCTCGGCTCGGACCCCCGAGAAAACAACACCACCTGCAAAATGACCAGGGACGGGGGGGGGGGTCTTCTCGCTTCTGGCCCTCCAGAAAAGGCCCCAGACAACCTTCAAGTTCTTCAAAACAAGGATCAGGGGCCCTTGGCTAGCAGAGCTTTGACGCAGCACCTGCAACGGGGTTTTTGCCGGTACTGCTTGTGCTTGTGCTTTACCATTCTTTTCTGAGTCTGAACCTGTTGCATTGGCCTCCATTCTCAGTCGTCCATTCTTTGGCCTTTAATCTTCATTGCATCTGCATTTCAGACTCTCCTGGATTTTTACTCTTCTTCTTGCTTCTTCTTTTTCTTTTCTTTTGCTGCTTCCCTTTTTTTTTCTTTTTCTTTTTGTCTTTGTCATTGTATCCTACTCGCTAGGCAGGCCCGTGTTGAATAGTAGTGTATATTTTCTGCCTTTTTATTTCTTTTTCTTTTATTTTTCTTTTCCTTCCTTTATTGTCTTCTTTGTTTACGAATTCCTTGCCTCTGGAGGCATTTTTTCTTTCGACCTTTGCCTGTTAATATAATCCGGTCGACCCTTCTTCGCATCCAAAACCTCACCCCGTCACTCGTTTAACCAGCCAACGTCAAGGCCGAACTCACTCGCTTGTCGCCTTCCTGTTGCTGTCCTCGCCCACCACAGTCACTCATTGAATCTTGTCCTTTTGCGCCCTAATAATTATTACGCCGTCCTCGAATCTCAGATACCTTCGCCCTTTCTAGTCTCTGTATCTCCAGGGCCATGTGTTGGTAGACAACTAGGCTTCTTTGCCGAGACACCATCCATCCATTCGACTCCTCTCTTGTCCGACCTCTTAGTCGCCGCCCACCACCACCACTCCAATCAGAAAATGTCCACCGGACCCGACTCCATCACGACCCGGCGGGCCAAAAGACAAGCCACGAGAACCTCCAAATGGGCCACTGTCGCCCGCCACAACCTCCCGCGGCCAAACACCGTGCTTGCTCGCTCCCAGTACTCCTCCGATTTCCATTCACGGCGGGCCCTTAATCTGCACGCTGCCCGACAAGCCGCAGCATCCTCGTCGGCATCGGCATCCAGCGCTGCCAACGGGTATACCTCGCCCAGCGAGCCCGGCGAAATCTCTTCCGACGACGAAGCCACCCCGACTGTTAGCTCCCAATCAGCATCTCTGGTGAACGCCGACCGCGCCCGTGTCTCCGCCACTCCCACCTCCACCGTCAAGTCTTTGAGCGTAGACAACGAGAACACTCTTGCCTACGCTGTTACCCAAGCAAGCGATGTAAGTCGTCTGATTTAAGAGTACCGAGTCATGCACCTTCCCGTTCTCACCGCACCTTCCTGTCCACTTTATGCACGTCATATGCAATTGTGGGTTAGGGTTGATACATGCCTCTTTAGGGTTACACCGCCAATAACCATAAAAGTATCCACTAACAACCTCACCTCCTCTCTGCAGTCTTCATCAAGCCCTCTTCCTTCAATTATCTTGAACAAGGGCGGTACCGGCACCGCCACCTCTCTAGCCACCGCTCCCACGGATGCCTTTGACGGCCTTCATGACACCACAAACGGCAGCGACTCGCTGGCCCAGCAGGGCTCTGGAATCGATAACGCCTCAAGCACGGCAAACTCCAAGGGCAACTCCGGCCACTCGAGCAAAACCACCGAGACCATTGCCATTGCTAGTGCCTCTATTGGTAAGTCTCAGAAACCCACGTATAAGCAGCCACCACATGGACATTTCACACTAACACTCCACAGCCGGTGCCGTCATCATCGGCCTCTCAATATGGCTGTTCTGGCGCGTACGGCGTCTCCGCAGGGCGCCCGAGGAGGGCACCAGCCCCTCTTCGTCGTCGGCCCGCAGCCTTCCTGGCTATGGCCACAGCTACAGCAAGCCCCCCAAGAGCCTTGTTGGCCGCATTGCTGCCAAGCTCCCCTACATCCGCCGCAAATGGCCCACCACCACCAACAACTCTTCCATGTACTGGAACAACCTCGAAGCCGGCACCATGCCCATGGCCCAGCAGCGCAGCATGAGCCCCCAGAGCCAAAACTGGCCCAGCGCTGCCGAGGAGAAGCTGGCCATGAACAACGCCGGCTACTACGGCCCCACCGTGACAACATCTGTTCCGAGCATCCACGCGAGCAACCTGAGCCGCGAGGTGTCTGTCCCCGATAGCGCTACCCCCACCCCCCTTAGCGCCACCTCCAACAACCCGCTTCTCCTGTCGTCTCCCTACACGCCTGTTTACGGCTCCGAGGCAAACTGGGGCGCTGCCAAGGAACTGAATCTGTCTCCTGACGGCACCATTACCGTTGACGGCATGGCAGGAACCCTGACCGAGCCCTACATGGCCGAGATGACCTACACCTCCAGCCTCCACAGCAGCGAGGCCGACTACGGCGGTGAAGATACCATGCGCACTGCAGCTCTCCAGCAGCTGCAAAGCCCTGACGGGTCCTTGATGCCTCCTGTCTTTGATGATGGCACTTACAACCGCCCCCAATCTGGTCCCGGCGACTACCGCTACAGCGAGCTGTCCTCCATCTCCTCCGGCTTTGGAGACGTCGACATCATCATCCCCTCGCACGGCGGGTCGCCCGTTGCCAGCCCCCATTCCCGCACCAGCACCCGCACTAGCACCCGCCGCAGCGCCCGCAGCTCCGCGATGCGCTCACGGCCGCTGCTGCACACCGCGCTGTCCAGCCGCGCCTCCTCGGCGCCCCGGACGCCGCCCCCCGTTGCCATGCGCCAGTCCTGGTCGCGGCCACCCACCAGTGGCTACTACCGCGACCGCGACACGGTCATGACGACGGTGACGGACGACGGCCAGCCGCAGCGCTTCCGCACAATCTCGTCGTGGGTGCAGCAGCAGTCTAGCCGGACGCGCCGCGCGCAGCACCGGGCCGAGAAAACTGGCGTGGTACCCCAGGTGCCCGATGAGCCGCAGCTGACGCTAATGATGCCGGATGGCGAGGTGCCCAGACCTGTGGATATGGCGATTGCAGGCAAGTAAACACGGTGAGATGTCACTTTGCGTGGCAGTCCATTTCTTTTTTTTTTGTTTTTTTTTGGTTTTATTATTCTTTCCCTTCTTCTTGTCCATTATTTTTCTTTTCCTTCTTTACCTTTGCCGGGTTATTTGGCCTATACACAAATACTCGGCCAAAGGCCAACGTTTTACGCCTTCAAATACCACTGCACTCCTCTGCGCGAGGCCACTTACTGTTGATATTCTGCTGTTATTATACCGCCTGTAGAAGTCCAAGGACTTAGGGATATTGCCGAAACCCGGATCGTTGCTTGACTGGCTGTGAGTCTGTCTGCCTTAGCCGCAGCCTCTGGGCATGAAGATCCCTCTCCTGCCCTCGCCTATCTCCCTGCCACAGCCTCTTTCTTCTGCCATGTCTTCATGCTATTCTGCCTTGGCCCCTAAACATGGCTCCTCACGCACCTCTACTAGTGTACCAGACAGCTATTTCTTTTCTATAACAATAAAAAAAACTCATGACGACTTCATCTGGACTGGACTCGCTCTTATGTGAATCAAGGCTCAAGTGTATCTCCGGCTTACGTCATGGGGTACACATGTGTAGTGCTATATTTAGAAAACAACCCCACTTCTTTGGCTGCCTGCCTGAGCAGGCACCAACTTGGGCATGAGTAGCACTGCCTAGTAACAATAAAGTTTGGAAAGAAGGGAAAGAAGGTGAACAAAAGGAAAGAGCCAGGTGGACAGTCCAAGGCAGCTGCCCATTCCAGTGCTTCCCAGCCCACAATGCCAAGCATAGTGGGGTGGCTGCTTCTTCCAGCTCCCAGTGTTGTTTTGGGAAGGTTCGTCGATCTGGAATTGGGGGTTGTTGCCTTGGTTGGCTGTTTGTGCTGTGCCTTCCACTTTGGATTTTGAGTGTGAATATATTATCTGGAGTCCTTTTTTTTCTTTCTCTTTTTTTTCTTCTTCCTTTATTTCTCCAGCTTCGCTATTCAATTATTTATTGCTGTATTTTATCATCTCGCGCCCCTATTTTCTCCCCATTTTCTCCCCATTTTCGCTGTCTTCAAATTCACGTGCGCCTCCCATCCTCGACCCTGCTTTTCTTTTCCTCCGCATTCCTCGACGCTACGGAGCTTCCAGTTATATACTAAGAGACCCTTTCATTCTTATCTCCATCAGCACTAACAGCATCTATCCAACCCAACCTGCCCTCATCCGCGAGACCCCCCTTATCATGCTCGACGAAAACCTCCCGACCTTCCGCGGCCGGCAGTCGGCCGAGAACCCGCTCAATACCCTCTTCAGCTTCACCCATCACGGCTCGACACCGTCTCCAGAGTTCCTCCTCCGCCGGCCGGACCCCACCCAGCCCGAATCCAAGAACAAGTACGCCGTGGCCCTGGCCGACCCCGTGCTCAACGACGTCATCTACGCCGAGGTCCTGGTCACGCCCGAATGGAAGCAATCTTCGGCCCTGGACGGCGTCAGCGGCGGCACCACCGACCCCACACCCCCCGAAAACATCAACCTGCAGCTGTACAACCCCGACCAGACCATCGTCCTACGTCAAGTGCCCGGATCATGGGGCCGGGGAGGCAGCTGGGACTTTGAGCTGCCCACCGTGTCCTTCAAAAAGCCCACCGCCAGCCAAATCGACCGGGAGGCCGAGTCCGGCCCTGCCGCCCGCGATCTCATCCCGCGACTGACCTTTCGCTGGAAGCGCGAGCGTCTGAGCAAAGGCATGACGTGCTACCTGGTGGGCAAGACGGAAGACTCGGCGTCTGGCCGTCGCGGCACCAAGGAGCCAGATATTACAGTAGCACTGGCCGAACAGGGACGCAACGGCGAGACCCTTGTGGCACTATATGAGCCCAACATGCGGCGCGTGGAGCTCGAAGACCGCAAAGGCTTTGATATGCTGCTATTGCTCAGCTTGGAGGTCATTCGTGACCTGTTTCTCGGTTCCAAAGACCCATACAATCTGGATGGTCGCAGCAGTCGGGGACGCCGCAACTCACAGCCGCTTGTCGCAGGCGCTGCTTTGACGTCTCACCCCCCCTTTGCCAATGCAGTCCCGGCGGCAACTGATAACCAGACCGAGGCCGGGACCGGGCGGGCCTCCAAGACTTCCCCTCCTCCAGCAACAGTCTCCGCAGCAGCTACGGCGTCAGCTTCAAGTCGACCGGCCGCAAAGCCCAAAACACCGTCGCCGGTACGACAGAGCCAGGCAGAAATCGACGCAGAAACCGAGCGTTTAAAAGCCATGGTGGAGCAGGAAGAGCGCGAACGCCAGGAGCGGGAGCGGCTACGAAAGCAGGAACGAGAGCGGGAGGAAAAGAGGCGCCGGGAAGAGCGGGAGCGGGAGGAAAAGAGACGCAAGGAAGAGGCCGAGAGACTGAAGCGGGAACGGGAGGCCGAAGTGGAGCGCGAGACGGAGCGACTCCGGCGGCTGTACGGTGTGGAAGGCCAGGACTTTAGCCCGAATTCCACCAGCCAGCCAGGAACCCCATCCCACGAGGCATCCACGCCGAGCTTGCCTCCCAGACCCGTGAGTATGGGGCCGTCCCAGTTTCAGGCCCAGACTCAGAGTCAGGGCCAGTCACGTCCTCTCTCGGCGTATCAGCAGCACTTTGCCCAGCCGGCAGCGGCGGCGCCAGGCCAGGCCCAGCCGCAGGGAAACAGCAAGCACAATAACCCCTTTGCTGCACTCTCCAACCGGCTGGAGGGTATCCCGTTGGCAGGACAGGCTGCGTCTACGGTGCAGGGACTTTTGGGAAAGATTAAGAGGGACGACAAGAAGACGAAGAAGACGACATAGGCCGGTGAGGAGAGTCGGCTGTGCCGTCTGCACCATGATTTAACACGCATACAAGCCTGATGCACAGTCTTGACGACGCTTGAGAGCCCATTTATATTAACAAAGTTTGTATTAACGACTACTATTATTATACTGTTTGCCCCTTCTCTTTCAACCCCCCTCCCCCACTACACCGCCTGGGCCTTGATCCACGGACTGGACAAGTCGGTAAAGAAAGATGCGCCCTGCACTTTGGTAGGCGCACCCTGGGCGGTCACGTTGCAGCTCTTGAGCCAGCTGCCCTGGGCCGCGTACTTGTTGGCAATATACTTGGTATAGTCTGCAAGCTTGCACGAAGACCCCGGGCCCGACTTGCACGAGGGAATAGGGTACACGGCGTCGTTGAGAAGCACACGGACGTAGACCTCCTCGCGGGACGCGCTTCCGCCACTGCTCGTCTGCTTGCTGCCAGTATGGGTGGTCTTGGAAGCCGGCTTGGAGTCGGTGACGCTGCAGGTCATACGCTCCCACGAGATGCCGCCGCGCATGCACGTGTACCGCGACGACACAAACAGCCGGTTCGGGTCGCGCTTGTTCGGCGTCAGCGCAGCCTGCTTGTCAAACACGCCCGACGCCGCGACCAGCTGGCTCAGCTGGCCATCGTTCAGGAACACCGTCAGCAGCTTCGGCACCGCGAACGCCGCGCCGGCCGCGTCCACGCCCGTGGTCGAGTTGTCGGCGCCCAGCAGCTGGACCAGGTTGTCCAGGAAGGGCATCATGATGCGCGGCGGCAGGTCTTTGCCGGGCCCGACGCCGTAGTAGTAGCGCAGGTCCTGGAAGTACTCGTAGTCCAGCAGCTCCGCGTCGGTGAAGACATTGCACCACGGCGACAGGCGGCCGGTGATCTGCGACTCGAAGCCGCACAGGTACGGCATCTGCGACACATCGGTGGCCGTCAGCTGCAGGTCGCCGGCCAGCAATGCCTGCAGCCGCTTCTGGATCGGGGGGATGTAGATGCCCTTCCACTGCTCCGTGCGCGCGCCGCCCTCGTCGTCGCTGAAGGCTGGGCACTGGTCGCCGGGCGCCAGCGAGTTGCCGATGGCGCCGGCGTAGCCCTTGCTCGTCACGGACACCACGGTGCCCAGCTCCTCGGCGCGCTGGCCCAGGAAGCCGCGGGCAAAGTTGCGCGCGGTCTGGATCACGCGCGTGTAGTTATTGGCCCACGTGTAAAAGGTGTCGCCTTCGGTGTACAGATCCGGGTAGCGCGTGCGCAGCGTGTAGCCCATGTCATGGGCCTCCTTCCAGCCCGTCGGGCTCTCCATGGCGATCTGCGCCGAGGGGTTCGTCAGCACAGGCTTCCAGTCCTTCAGGAAGGCGAGGGAGCCAGTGGCAGTGAACTTGGCGGCCTGGAACTACACGTGGACAGTCGGGTTAGCAGGCTGTGTGGCTCGGGAGCTACGAGAAAAGGTGGCGGCTACTTACACGCTCGTACATGGACACCCAGCCATTATACGCCCCGGTGTCTGGGTAGCGCGAGCCGTGGCGGGAGACATATGCCGCACGGTCGACCTTGCAGTTGGCAGGTACACTGGAGGATATCTTGTTCACATTGGGGCCTGGCACGTCTGTGTCAGTATTCCCACGGGGTCAACAGTGGACAAGGGACATGAGGCCTTACCAGCAAAGTAGGGGCCGTTGGCTCCAGCATGCTTCAAGGGCTCCTTGGCAGAGGTGCTGGCCAG
Organism: Chalaropsis ovoidea; assembly: GCA_038407185.1. NCBI lineage: Eukaryota > Fungi > Ascomycota > Sordariomycetes > Microascales > Ceratocystidaceae > Chalaropsis > Chalaropsis ovoidea. The sequence goes on along the minus strand of JAXHKQ010000243.1, from coordinate 6,202 downwards.
GTTCTTGATGGTGTCCTCGGGCGCGAGAATAATCTGATTGGCTGACGAGGAGTATGCCGAACGGGGGGAGACGGAGACGGCGCTGGCAGCGGCCGCCAGGATAACAACGCTGTTCAGGAAGGGGGCCATTGCAGATAAGCAAGGAGCACTGGGCTAGGCAGGAGGAGCGTAGAAGACAGGAAGAAGAAAAGAAGAAGGCGCTGGTGACACAAGACCACCAACAAAAGGCTACCGAGAACATGGCACCGGATTGACGGCCCTTCTTATACTCTGAATATCCCTCTCGGCCCCTCATGAAGCCAAAGAGCGCCTGCATGGAGACAATGTCACACTCCTTCCGCGCCCACATGTCCATATTGTCTGTCCATATGTAACCACGCCTCGGCCTAGCACTAAATCCCATAGTGATCGGCCATCTAGAGCTGATCACCGACCCACGTGCCATTAGCGGCTAGCATGAAGGACGAGAGAGCGCCGGGGAAGCGAGATTGCTACAAGTGGTTGTCCCCTAACATGTGCTCCAAAGTGACCTACAAGGCCGCGAAATCTTCATGGGTTATCGGGTCTATCGATGGCGATAGTCCTCGCTGTGGCACCTTCCCCCGTTAGCCTTCACCGAGAAAGCTTCCTTCCCTCGCGGGTTTGCCTGGAATTACCCGTCGCGCTCCTTCCACGTTGAAGCTCGGGAGCTTGTGATTGGCCTGTTCTGGAGCTCTGTCGAATCCTTCCAAGACAAGAGGGGGCAGCCAATTTATGTAAGTACATTTGATGGATGGACTTGGAATTGTCTTGGATAAAAAGTACCTGCCACGTTTTCTTGAAATCAGACGGAAAAAGAACACAGCTTGCGTTCTGCAGCAGCTGGGTGCGGGGACTAGAAGAGCCGGCCCGTGAAAGCCGGCCGACGCCAGATAGCGCCCTTAGGGTTGTCTGCGACCAGAAGCGGGACCAACGGCACCTGCCGCGTCTTCCTCCTGCCTGGTTGCACAACAAACGGAGCCACTTTCCTTTTTCGAGTTCTTGCTTATTTTCGATGCAGAGACCCGAGGGAAAGGGTTTGCAGGTTAGGCAACTGCCTTGAGACTTGAGACTCGAGACTTTGGACATGAGACTCGGGAAGCCTGCATTCGAAGTGGCTGCTTACCTTTGCCGATAACACTGCAGCAAGTTTTCCTATTCGCTGAAAAAAAAACCCCCCCTAATTTATTTAAATAAAAACACAACAAAATACAGAGAAAATGACAAAGACAAAAGAAAAAAAAGCCTGCTGCCTGATACCGAATCTTTATGAATCATTCAAAAACATAAGGTCTTAGCTGTCTTTCTTTTATCCTCCCTTCTTTTTTTTTTTTCCTTTTTGAGTAAATCGCAAGCTCGATTCTTGCTTGCATGGTCTGAGCTGGCGGGGTGCAATCCCAACTTTACACGTACCACCTTCAAGATAGACACCGTCTAGTATCAACTCACCTGCTCTCGCGACAGAGACAACTCATCAAACATTGAGTTTTTACCTGTGGACTTTGATTTTCAACCAGCTCAAGCTTGCATTTACAGACCGTCAAACTCTCCCCCCAATTTCACAGCCATGCCAACCTCCGGCGATAACGCTCTGTGGAAACTCGACCCCGAGTTCGTCAAGGCCACCTCCACGCTCTACGCCGCGCGGTCCGTCGCGCCCAAAATCCCCGCGTCGGCCACGCACGTGCGGCGCCAGATGCTCAACGCGACGTCGATGATGTTGCGGTACACGCGCACGATCAAGCTGGACGCGCGCGTGCAAAAGGCCGTGTACGAGTTCCCGTCGTCGCAGGACGGCGCCAGCGTCAAGATCTTCCACTACTTCCGCAGCGACCTGCACAAGGGCGGCCCGCCGACGGCCGCGCTGCTGCACTGCCACGGCGGCGGCTTCGTGTCGGGCGGCGTCGAGCTCCTCGACGAGGGCCCGCGCCTGCACGTCGGCGCCACCGGCGTGCCGTGGTTCTCCGTCGCGTACCGCATGGCGCCCGAGAAAAAGTACCCCACGCAGCTGCACGACTGCCTAGACGGGCTCAAGTGGCTGCACGCAAAGACGGCCGAGTTCAACGTCGACCGCCGCCGCATCGGCGTCGTCGGCGAGAGCAACGGCGGCGGCCTGGCCCTTGCTGTCGCCATGCTGGCCCGGGACCAGGCCCTGTCGCCCCCGCTGGCCAAGCAGATCTTGGTGTATCCCATGCTCGACGACCGCGTGCTGGCCGCTGATCCTACCATCGAGCCCAACGCCAGCTGGACCGTCGAAGACACCGTGTGTGGGTGGACTGCCGTGCTCGATGTGCCGCCCGGGAGCGACAACGTGCCTCTCCACGCTGCCCCGGGCCGTGCCACGCCCGAAGACCTCAAGAACCTGCCGCCGGCATACGTCGAGGTGGGCGTTATCGACACGTTCCGGGACTCGACCATTGAGCTGGTGCAAAAACTGCTCAAGGCCGGAGTTATGACCGAGTTCCATCTCGCCAACGGACAGGTGCACGCTGCCGAGTTCTTGGCTCCGGAAACGACCCTGTCCAAGAAATACCTGGGCCTGCGCCAAGCAGCCATGACCAGCTTCTAAGAGGCGGGACTCTTCTCTGCTTTCCTGTCCTCTGCTTCCCCCTCATGTGCTTTCTTTCCCCTCCTCTGATTTCCCCTCCTCTCCTCATCTCTGTTCCTTTCCCAATATCATACAATAGCGGCCACCATTCACAGTCACGACAACAACGTGCAGTTCATAAATAGTAACATCTATATTCTATAAACATCCCATCCTCTTTTAGCCCGTACCGTGTAGACGCGAATTCGAGATTCTACTTGTACAGTAAAGATTCGCTTGGTGCTAGTGACTAAAAGACAAGACAAAAGAAGGGAATAATGCCCAAACAAAAAGAAAGCGACATGTGCTGATGATGGAAACTCCTGCTCGTATACACAGAAATAGACAGACCAAGAACTTGATATACTCCAGGGACAGAAGGAGAAGAGGGGGAAGAAGAGGGAGAAGAAGAGAAAAAAGAAGAAAAAAGAAGAAGAAAAATAGGGCAAAGGACAAAAGAACACAATGAATAAATCAAGAAAAGAAACAAAAGAAACAAAGAAGAAAAGGCCCAACCATGCAAGGATATAACGGCTAGATGTTCACAGCATAGATAGCGTCAATATGGAAGGAAAGATGCAAAATGGGCCCTTCTAGCAAAAGGTGAGCCACATGGAAACAAGAAACGCAGGATGAAAGAAGAAGAAGAAAGGGATGACAAGAAAGGGGTGAAAAGAAGAGAAAGAAGAAGAGGGAGGGGAAGAGGAAGAGGAGAAAGAGTAAGAAAAGAAAGAGGAAGAAAAAAACAGTCTCAGACACCTGCCGGCACAGCAGACCCTCACAGCTAGATGATGCCACCCGGTGGATCGTAGCCTGCTGCTGCCCCTCGGGCCGCCGTGTTCAGCCCGGCGCTCCCTGGGACGTCCTGGGGGCCTTCGTGGGAGTTGGTATTCGTCTTGCGCAGCATAAACATGGGCTTCTTGCCCTCTTTGTCGAGCTGCTTGAACAGAATCAGGGGTTTTTCGTTGGGCCCCAAGCACCTCTCCTGGTCGCCATACACAATGTAAAGAGAGTACTGTTCCCAGGGCGCATTGATCTGGTACTTTCGCAAGGCTGCAGGAAGCACCTTGTAGCACGGGTCCTCTAGGCTGACTCGGAATGACTTGAAAATTTCCATTGGAGTGTTGCTCCCCGAGGCGCCCGGCGTATCAGGGACTGGGGTTTCGCGTCGTCGGTGTGGTTGTTGTGCTTTGTCGCGGGAATTATGGGCGTAGTCGTTTTCGGTGAAGGTTGACCGGGTAGACGAGGGAGGTTCGGCGCGGTATGACCGGGAAGCAAGAGTGGTTTGTTGGAGAACGGGAGGCGAAGTAGGCGAGGGTATGTTGGTGTTGTAAACGGGCGAAGATGTGCTGGGGGTGAGACCACCATTCAGAGTCGAGAGGTGATTTGATGAGAATGCGCGTTCGGTGCCGTTGCTGTCCTCCATGATGGGTCGCTCATGGGTTGTCTGCATGTGGGAGGGAGATGGCGCCATGACGGGCTGGAATCGTTTTGTGGAAAGGGTGCGGCCCAGGATGCCGGAGGAGCCAGGGCCAGATGACGGAGGAACGGCGGTCTCGAAAGAGTAGCTGGGATTGGTGACGTTGGGTAGAGGTGCCTGGGCATCTTTAGCTAGACGCAGAGCCGGTAGCATGTCTTCCCTCAGCCGGCGGAAGTCTTCGGTGATACGGCGAAGGTCGTTTGCGAGTGTGTTTGCGCGATCGTCTCGTTGACGGAGCTCGTCCATCAGCATGCGAATATCCTTGATAGTGGCAGTCGTATATTGGGCCTCGGCATCGGCAGCTATGTCTTGTTAGTTTATGTGATGAGGACAGGGGATTTCCACGAGAAGGCATACACAGAGGGATGTAGTGGTCGCTGTCTATCGATACATCCTGGGCTCTTTTCACATCGTAGACGCTCTTCAGGATGGTAAGACGATGGCCAACACTGTTGATGCCCATGCTTTTGAGATCATCGTGCAGTAGTGCAATCAGAGCCTCGCCAATGATTTCGTTTTCTGTTTAGGCAAGGAATTAGAGTCAGCGGGGGGTTGATTGAATGCGTTTGTAGGAGACAACAGAACAGGTAAGGCGTACCAATGAAAATATCGGCATATTGGGAAAGGCTAATAGTGGCCAGGAAGTCGGCACACTCATCGGCGGTCCAGTCTGTTATCAAGGTCTCGGGAAGGCGGTCGCCAATGCTGTGATGGCCATATGTTGTGGGAGTATGTTCGGTTGACGAGGGCATTTCAGAGTCGTATGGTGAGGCCAAAGAGTCAGCTACGGGCGAGTTGTCGGCAATGTGACCATCGTACTCATCGTCAGCATCGGACTCGGTGTAAACGGCTCTAGATTCGAAGCTCATTTTGCCAGGTTGGTCATAGAGCAAGACGAGGGCAGAATCAGAGCTGTCGGGGCGAGTTTTGGTGGGTAGGGCGTCGGAATCGGACCAAGACTTGGTCGGATGATTCTGGATGTGCTGGGAGAGAAGGAGAAAAAAAAAAGAAAGGTTCTGCAATCTTTCAATGTGTGATGTCTCGGGTTGGGAGGAAGCGTCTCGTATAGGCTGTAGGACGGAATTGATGAATTCGATGCGATTTGGGCGGCGTCAAAAGCGAAGAGGTGGTTGTCGAGATCAAAAAAGGCCGGAGATGAGGAGGGCGATGCGCTGGTTGCGAAATGATGGGAATGATGGATGAAGACGAGAAGCAAAAGGCCAAGGTGCGCTTAAAGGATGATGGGGGGGACACGCCACGGGAAGGGCAGAGCCAAGGACAGAGAGCAAAGCAGAGCTGTAAGGGCAGAGCTGGAGAGCAGAGCAGAGCGGAGCTGGAGGGCGGAGCTGGAGAGCAGTGCTGGAGAGCAGAACTGGAGAGCAGAACTGCAGAGCACAGAGACTTCTCGTTGATATCCAGCGACAAGAAATGCTGCAATTAATGGTGCAAGACGCAGACAGGAGGTATGTATGTAGCACAGGACTGTCGAGAGGCGAGAGGCGAAAGGCGAGAAGCGAGAAGCGATGGAAAAAGGCACGGCGTCTCTGGACGTGCTTCAGGCGGAGAGATGACGAGGCGATTGATGTCGACACAGCCAGCGAGAGACAGAATCGGAATAGCAGGCTGTAATGACGAGTCTGCAATCACTGTCGCAGCAGCAAGTAAAGGGGGCCGTTGACAATAGTGGACGTAAGGAAGCGGGAAAAAAAAAAGGGAATAAAATGGAGGCCCAGCAAAGAATGGCAGGGCAAAGGAAAGAAGCAGAAGACCAGGCGCGCAAGATACAAACAGCTGCAGAGGTGGAGGTAGAAGCAGAGGCAGAGGCAGAGGCAGACGTAGATGTCGAGACAAATGGTGGTGTTGATGGTGTTGATGCAAACAAGAAGGGCTTCCACTTGGCTGAGGTGCAAGTTTTCGGACTAGAACCGAGCAAACGAAAGCTGACTTGGGGCCTTGTTGGTCTGTGCTTGTGCCTCTTTTTGTGCGTGCTCCGCACGACTTGACCTTTTTGCGTGCTGGTTCCTCCCACGGAATATCCTCTATGATCTCCTCTTGTACTATCGAGGCGTCTTGCTTGGCCTTGTTCAAATATTTCCCCACGGATGCTTTCGCATCCA
>JAXHKQ010000242.1:0-31903 GCA_038407185.1 Chalaropsis ovoidea | reverse complement strand
ATATAGAGGCTGTAAAGCCGGAGACACACGGACACACACAAAGAAAAGAAAAAGAAAACGCTTATTCACCTCGGAAGGGTGGTCCAGTAACACAGAAGCAGAACGATGAACAATGAAAGGGAAGAGACGGCGTCCCTCCTGCGACGACCTGCCCTCACCCACACACACACCATGGTGCGCCCCAAATGGTTCCTGTCATGCCTGCCCACCTCCATGCGAATCAACATCCGCGAGCAGCTGGCCTTCCTCGTCCTGCTCGCCGTCGTGGCTTCGCTGACTGTCGTGGCCATACCAACATGGATCTTCGTCAACGACTTTGTGCGCGACGTTGAATCAGACCGCCTGGCATTGACAGCTTCGCTCAAGGCCGTTCGAATATCCTCCGAACTCGACGCCATGTACATGAACATCCAGTCGCTCGGGTCGCGCATCCTCGTGCAAAACTCGCTCGAGTTCTTCTACCAAAACAACACCAACTGGGCCCCTGCCAACGAGTCCCTCCAGGCTGCTCTGAGCGCCCCGGGCCTCGGCAATCTGCTCCAGTGCCGCGTCTACACCAGAAACGACACCGGCAATCCCCAGGGCGTCCTCAACGTCACCGGCGACAGCATCACCAAGATCGCCCTTCCCGACGACAACACCAACGAGACTGTCTATGTCTCCGACACCCCTGCCGGCTACCCGGCCTCTCTCTATCCCACCCTGACCTACCGAGAGACCGACCAGCCCGATCCCGCCAACCCCGCCGTGAACATGACCGACGTCTACGCCTTTGACAGCTTCCGCATGAACGGCGAGCGTGGCCTGCTGCTCGGCCCTCTCACCATCAACGGAACCTTTGCCCTCATGTCTCTGACCATCCCCATCTACCAGTCCAGCAGCCCTGACCGCTTCGTCCTCGGCTACCTGACCGTGGTCGCCAAGGCCACATCCATCTTTACCGCCACAACGTCCCGAGAAGGCCTGGGCAAAACTGGCCTGGTCTTGGTCATCGGCCCCTCAAACCCCACTAACCGCTTCAACATGACCAACTCCGCCACCACCGACCAGTTCAAAGTGTCCAAGTCCCGCATTGGCGGCTACCGCGTCCACTTCCTGCTGCCACCCGCGCCTCTGACCGGCCAGACCGATCGCCACTCGCTGCGAAGCTCTGCTGCATCAGCCATTGAAGACACTCAGTATTTCAATGTCAGCCAGTATCCCGCCCTCATGGAGTCGTACGCAGAACAGTTCAACTCTGTCAACAACGCCAGCGCCTTTCTGTCCACAACAAACGAGCAGGGCTACAAAGTCGCTGTTGGATTTGCCAGAACAAACACCAGTCTTGCAAACTGGACCGTCCTTGTGGAACAGGCACGTGAAGAGGCCTTTGCACCAATGGTCAAGCTGCGCAACATTCTTTTAGGCACTGTGTTTGGAACCGTGGGTGTTATTATGATCATTGTCATACCCTTTGCCCATGTCAGCGTGCTACCTATCAGGAGGCTCAAGGCTGCCACGGAAAAGACTATTGCTCCTCCCGGTTACACCGAGACAGTCTACGGCCCTGATGCTATGGATGACAAGGAAGATCCCGAGGGCGGCCCTGGCACATCAGCGCACAAGGACATTGTCGGCGGCGTCATGGAGAAGCTTGGCCTGCGAAATCCCATCAACCGACGACACGACAAGTCTGGCGATTCCAGGCACACGTTCATGATCCCCGCCAAAGTCCCCGATCGCCGCCACTTCATCAAAGACGAGCTCACCGAGCTCACCAAGACCTTCAACGACATGAGTGAGGAACTCACCAAGCAGTACCAGCTGCTCGACGAAAAGGTCCTCGAGCGCACGCGCGAACTGGAGATTAGCAAAAAGGCCGCCGAGGCTGCTAACGAAAGCAAGACGCTGTTCATCGCCAACATCTCGCACGAGTTGAAGACGCCCCTGAACGGTATTCTGGGCATGGCCACTATTTGCATGTCAACCAACAGCATCGACTATATCAAGGAGTCTTTGGGTGTCTTGTACAAGTCTGGTGAGTTTTATCTTGCGAGCAGGGGAGGTTGTCTGGCAGAGACAGACCAGCCCTATTATGCCACTATAGCTACAGGATCCCACACTAACATCTCATCCCGCTAGGCGAACTACTTTTGCATCTTCTGGAGGATCTCCTCAGCTTCTCCAAGAACCAAATCGGCCAGCAACTCGTGCTCAAGGAAATGGAGTTCCCGCTGTCCGACATTAGCTCGCAGATCTCGGCCATCTTCGAAAAACAGGCCCGCGAAAGACGCATCAACCTCGACGTCAAGTTCCTCAGCTACCAGCCAGTCGACGGCTCCCCGGCCTCGCCCGAAGGCATGGGACCCCCCGGCACATGCATGCTGAAGGACATGTGGCTGTGGGGCGACCCTCATCGGATCCAGCAGGTCATCATCAACTTGGTCAACAACAGCATCAAGTTCAGCAATGCCGGCGACACAGTCAACGTCCGGATCAAGTGCCTGGGCCCTACGGAAACCCCCGACAGCAGTGTCCATGGCACCCACGGCGAAGACAGCAGGACGTCTTCCATCTCTCGCTATTCCAAAGGCAACAACGCCGCTGCAAACGTTCGAAACCGCCTCGGATCGGCTTCCATTCGCTCCCAGGGCTCGCAGCATATCAAGCCTGGCGATGCCATTGTGCCCAAGTCTGCTGCGCCCAAAATGATCCTCACCGAGGGTACTGCCCTCAGCCTGAACCCCGTCGACCCCAAGGGCGCTGTGTCTTACTCCATCATCCGCGAGACTACTCCTGCCCAGGCCCCGTCAAACACGCGACCGTACATGTTTCACTTTGAGATTGAAGACACCGGTCCTGGCATCAGCACCCACATGCAGCACCGCGTCTTTGAGCCGTTTGTTCAGGGCGATCTGGGGCTCAGCCGCAAGTTTGGCGGCACCGGTCTTGGCCTGAGCATTTGCCAGCAGCTGGCCAACCTGATGGGCGGCCGCATCACGCTTCATTCTGAAGTCGGCGTTGGCTCGACATTTACCATGCAAGTCCCCGTTGGCTTCATTGGCGCCGGCCCCACGCACCAGGCTGTCTCCCGTCCACAAAGTCTGCACGAGACCCTGGACGTCGAAGTCATCCGCAACGCCACCATGGCGGCGAGCACCGATGCGCCGCACTCGCCGACGAAAGACTCGCAGCCGCGCCTGGTTGGTCTGCGCCGGCCGTACTTCGCCCCGTCCACCCCCGAATGCACGGCTGAGAATGGCATGCCTGCGAGCCAGATGTCCGCGGACATGGCCGGCAGGAGCGAGCCCGAGAGGCTGCGCGTGCTGGTCGCCGACGACAACAACACCAACATTGAAGTGGTGAGTCGCATGCTCAAGATTGAGCGCATCAACGACGTGACGGTTGCGCGCGACGGCCAGCAGGCGTTTGAAACGGTTAAGGCCGTCATGGACGCCGGCTCGACCTTTGACCTGGTCTTCATGGACGTGCAGATGCCCAACGTCGACGGGCTGCAGAGCACGCGGCTGATCCGGCAGATGGGCTTCACGGCGCCCATCGTGGCGCTGACGGCCTTTTCCGAGGAGAGCAACATCAAGGACTGTCTGGAGTCGGGCATGAACGAGTTCCTGAGCAAGCCCATCCGCCGCCGCGCGCTCAAGCAGATCCTCAAGAAGTTCTCCACCATCCACGAGGTCGAGGAGTCGGACCACACCGCCACCGTCGGCCACCGCACCCGCGACAACACCCCCATCCCCACGCCCACGCCCGGCGACGCCGAGATTCCCGATCCGCTGGCGAACGGCGTGCCCACGCCGCCGCCCGAGCGCGCGAGCGAGAAGAGCGTCGACCTCGAGGCCGAGAAGACCGCGGAGTTTCTCGCGCCGCCGCCTGCGAACACCACCAGCACGTCGCAGGTGTGAAGACGGGGCGATAGTCTGGATGCGGGGGGGGGGGGGGACCCGGGGCTTGACACCTTGGTTCTGCTCCCTCCACACAGCCACCGCCGACTTCTCCGTTTCATTGTTTCTTTTCATCTTGTTTTGACTTGACATATTTGCATATCTCTGCTATAGACTCACGCCTCTTCTTATCTTCCCCCCTCCCCCTCTGCTGCTCTTCGCCTTCGATATATCGCCCTGCAGCCATCTTTGTTCTTTTTTTGTTGTCTTTGGCCTGTTTATGATACCACCCTCTTTTCTTTTCTTTTTCTTCGCTCCCTGTGCTCCCGCCCGTCCGCCCGGTCTTCTTCTTCTCCATGATGACATCATACATGTCCCCCCTCTCTTTTATTTGGACGCGGCGCGGCGTCTTTATCATTGCTTGTCGTGCTTGGATATTTGGTTTATCACTTGATCTTTGTTTGTTTGCGGGGTTTATTTATTCATGGCGTTTTTTTCTTTCTTTTTTATATTTTGTTTGGACGGGAGAACCTGGAGTTCTGGATATGCGATTTGCTTTCTCGTGTAGCTTCTTGTTGTTTTGTGAATAAGACGTCGTGTTTTTGTTGTTTTTCTTTTTGGTTATTTAACATGGACTTCTCACGTCCTCAGCGAAAGTCAAGATATATCAGACATAAAAAAAATGATATTATACTTAAAAGCTAACAGAAAAAAGCAAGAAGAAAAAAAGCAGCTCGCCAAACACAACATCCCATGTCGTAGACAAGAGCGCACCAAAGACGACAAGACAATGCGATGCTCTCAAGGCATCACACGAAATAAAACACATGGACATGAATAGATGAAGAAAGAGAGACAAGAACGTGACAAGTAGCGGCGACATATGAGCGAGGACAAAAAATACAGAAAAAAAAAAAAAAAAGAAGCAGGCGGCGAAGGGAAGGACGCCATCCGGACGGCGCTCTGTGTGCATGCCATCTCGTCTGCACGCCCCGGGACTCGGCTCAGCCGGGATGAGCGCGCAGGGCCGCAGACGGACGGATGGGATGTGATTATAACCATGGTACAGGTTGGTTGGTTTGACGTGAAAACAAACAAAAGAAGAGCCGGGCTGGGCTGGGCAGGGCAGTACATAGCTGACAAGCTGGACGACAGCCAGCTGCAACGTGCTCTCAGCTCTCAGCTCTCACGACTGCACCTGGCCGGCGACGCTGTAGTTGACGGGGAACGGGGGATAGTCCATCTCCATATCCAGTCCATCGTCGTCGTAGTCATTATCAAACGAGTCGTCGACATCGTCGTCGTCGGAGAAGGGCACCAGGTCTCCGTCTTCGCCGCGATTCCAGACAAAGGCCTCGGCGTCGTCCTCGCCGTCTTCCATCACGGGCTCCAAGTCAACGTTATCGTCGTCATCGTCGCCACGGAGCGAGACGTTTGGCAAATTCCACTGGCTCGGGCGCTTTGTGGCGCCGCTGCCCCACTGCGGCCCTGAATCGGCGCCAAACACCGGCGGCACGGCGCTGGAGCGGCGGTGTGCGCCCAGCGAGGTCATGTGGCTCGGCATAGCAGGACTTTGAGAGCTCATAACGGGCACTATCCGCACGTAGAGGTAGGCCACGCGCTTCAAGGCGCGGTTGAAGAAAAAGTAGTGGGCAGAGTACAGCGGATGGTCGTCTTCCTCAAACGGGTCAATGTCGGGCTGGTAGCTGAAAACGGTGCATTCCTCGAGACGCATTTCCTTGTCAATCAGCGACCAGCACTGGGTGCCCCAGCTGGGCGTCATTGGTATTAGGCTGTTGGGGTCGCCGCTGGGGCGCACGCTTTGGAGAAGAGAGGTGACCTCGTTCATGACTCTGCGCAGGTTCTTTTCGCAGCGGAAGTCGGTTGGGCGCAGGATATTTGAAAAGTCGTAGTGGGGGTGGCTGGCATTGAGCGTGGCGATGAGATGCGCAAAGGTTTTGCGGCTGGAAACATCGGATAGGGGGCCAAAGGCGCTGGTGTGGTTTATCATGGCCAGGTTCGGCGACGAGCTGATGATGGCATCGCTTGCGGGCGGGGACAGGCTGGCGCCCAATCGGAGAAGCTCTTCCTGGTGGGAAGACAGGTCGCGATCGATGGTCTTGTACAGCTTCTTATCGGAGCCAGTGGTCTTGGTGGTGTAGAGATCGCAGCCGCCGGTGACGTTGCAGTCAGGGGTGTTGAAATTGAGGGCTGAGGTGACGGTATCGAACTCGGAAAGCGGTAGATACTGAAGAGGGGCGACGGAGGTGTGGGTTAGCAATGAAGTCAAGGGGGGCGGGGGCGGCCGCCGGGGGGACTGTCTCCAATGGGGCGGGCGGGCGGGCGACTGCGCCGAGACTGGGCGACCAGACAGCAGCAGCGAGCGCGAGTCCATGGCAGGCACGGGAGCCTGTGCATGTTTCATGTTTTTCTTCTGAACGCTTCAAGTCAGGCTGCGCTGAAAAAAAAAACGCGCGTACCTTCATGATGATGGCGGTGAACCACAGTTGGCTGAGGTTGAAGAGATGATATGATGACTGATGGTAGGAGATGCACTGGTGCGTGCAATCACGATCTGATAATAGCCTGTGGAAAAAAAAAGGCGCAACAAGATGCTGTACTTGTTCTCTGCAAAAAAAGGATACTGGAAAGACAATCGGAGAGACCAGAGGCTCTGGACGGTGCGGCCGAGAGTCGGGGGTCGAGGCTGGAGAAGATAATATAGGGCTCTAATCCAAGTATGGGCGGAGGTTTAGGTCTGCCTTATGTGGCGTGAGTTGGAGAGGTGTGAGTTGGCAGATGCAAAGGCAGAAGCCGAATGCGACGCAGGGCGAGACGGGAAAATAGCGGCGATAGGGTTGGGCGAGTGCCGGATAGATAAGCAATGTGGACGAGTGAGTGTGAGTGTGGGCGTAGGCGTAGGCGTAGGCGTAGGCGTGAATATGAGTGTGTTTGGGGATCTCAACATGGCCTGAAGTGTGTATCAGGAAAGAATTTAAAAAGAAAAAAAAAAGGAGGGAAAAAAAATAAGCCAACTTCTTATCTTCCACGCCTTCAAAACCGCAGTTGCAGTTCGATGAATCAAAAGGAAAGAGCAGGACAGACGTCGATTGGCTGGCTGGCTTGGCTGGCTGGTTGGGCTGATCAAGGGTGGCAGTTGCCAAATGCGTCCTTCTCTTTCTCCAAACAGAGCATAGCGTGGCGTGGCGTACCAGGTAACAGCCAATTTGGCAACTCTGGGCATTTGCTCTTGCTCTTGCTATTGCTCGTGTTGAGGCGCTTCAGAATGGATGGCTGTACTACCGGCGCTGCTGTATGTAACCTTGCCCCAAATTGGCACACGGCCCGATGCACGCCTGTGATTGGCTGCTGGAGGCTTTTTTGTTTCTTTTTTTTCTTCTTTTTCTTCGTCGTCGTCATCTTGTCGCTTCTTTTCTGCGAGCCAGCTGCAAGATAGCCGGCTTGTTTGAAGCGCAATCGCGGTGTGGTGTGTTGTGTGATGGGATGCGATGGCCGTACATTTGCCTCTTCCTTTACAGGGTCAAAGCAGCAGGGCCACACAGCAGGGCCACGCAGCAGCACCACGCAGTAGGACCACCACAACCGACGTAATAACGCACAAGCCAGCATCGGAACGACGGAATGCCATGCCATGCTTGCTGGGCCGTCATGTGCCATAGTATCCCTCCAGGACACCGCCACAGTCCAACCTGCACTGCATATCCAACGCATTGCACTGCATATATGCATTGAATTGCATCGAGTGCAGTCCAGGCCAAGCTTTCTTCGTGCCCGTCTTTTCTTTTTTTCTTTTCTCTTCTTCTTCTTCTTCCGTCTGGCTTTGCCTGCCATCCAGGCCTAGAGTCGCTCTTCTTTGCTGTGCGTGGCTGTCTGTCTGGCTGGCCTGATAAGTGTCATGTGGGTGTTCGTTCCCCCCCGACACGGGCTTAACACGCATCAGTCCTAATCGGGACTAGCTGCACACTTTAGCACTCCTCCAGCCCCACTATTCTGTCCACAGAATACCCCACTCATCTCCTCTCCTCTCCTCCCCTCCTCCGTATCTTACAGCTAGTTTGGTTCCACGGCTTGACGACAGCGCACCACAACCCAGACGACAAGACGCCATCTGGGCGGCTGTCATGGTCTCATTGGCTGGACATGATGGCCAGATGTTGTTGTCGTCGACGGGACGGGATAGCGTGGATATGGGAGGCCGGAGGAGGAGCTGCATGAAGAGGAGGAGGAAGCAGACCAGATGGAGGAGGCAGACCAGACCAGCCAAACAAAGCCCGGGGTGGATGCACGGGCCAAGGACAACTCTAAATTCTGGGACCGGCATGTTTCAAGGCTTGCGCCCCCCGCCTCACCTCGCCTCGCCTCGCAGCGGACGACCGGCTCGTATCGTGCAATCTCGGCTTTCATTCGTGTTCGCGCGTTCGTGATCTGGCTGCCATCGCGGCCTAGGCAGGCTATGTTGGACGTAATCGGGTCCATCATTGGCTCGCTCGCTCGCTGTGTGTGTGGGGGGGTTGTCGTTGTCGTTGTACGCCGAGGAACCAGTAGTTCGCCTCGGACAGCACGATCCGGCCGTCGGGCCATTCGTCTCTCCCGATGGATATCGTCGTCCTAGATATTAGCAGCAAAGAAGGAAATCGCAATACACATGCACAACAGAGAACAGCAAAAGACAGGGAAAACACAAAAAAACAAAAGCAGAGGGTTGAGAGAACAACGTGTAAACCAGTCCCATAGTACTTGATTGAAGCTTCTTGTCTGGCCATTGCCTACACCAGCACGCTCCAATCACTGGTGTGATGCTTCGTCCATATAGGAGCCATCTACAACACCAACGACAGCGACAGCGACAGCGACAGCGCAGACGCAGACGCATTAGCAATGGCAAGACAAAGAAGATTGGGGGGCTGTCTGGCAGAGAGGAAAAGTGCATGCGCATGGGAGACCGCAGCCGCATACTGGAGTGTGGCAGCCAGCTAGTCAGGCACATCTTGACAACGCGACTTGACTCTACAGCCGTGAGCCAGAGCCAGAGCCAGAGCCAGAAGCGAACGGCGCGCCACCCAGCGACAAGACGCTTGTCGACAAATCCACCACAACAGCCGCCCGATTATCTTGAAGTATACGAGGGTGGTTTTCTACCCTCCAAGATCTATACATGACACAAGCAAGCGCCGGATAGCTAGCTAAAGATTTCTGAAGCCCGGCCCAAACCAGCCCGATAGCAATTAGCTACCATTCCTTCTCCATCAACTCAACATGGTGTGGGCAGGATCCTCTTTGTCCAACAAGCCCCCTTCTCGGCATGTCGCAAGAACAATACACGTTGGTGTTGACAATTCCCATCATCGAGTCGAGTGTTCGGACGAGTACGTATCGTGGAGTAAGCCGGCAAAGTTGTCGTCTCAAGCATGCTGGTGGCAGCCAGCTGCTGCAGTCTCGCGTTGCGGGTTTTTGGAAGATGTGAGTGCATGCATTGCCGTTGCCTGGAGCAATGCGGTGTGTCGGAAAGCAATAAAGGAAAATAAAACAAAAGTGAAAATAAGAAAGAAACGTTGCGGAAAGAAACCCCGAGCAAAAGCAAAACAATGCTGGATGGAAGTTGTTTGTAGCTGTCGAAATAAATGTCGAAAGGAGAATGCCCCAGAAAGAAAAACAAGATATAAGAAGAGAAAGAGAGAAAGCAAGGTATTAATAAGGCGCCGTATCGACTTCTTCCGGAGGGAGGGTGAGCAGCTAGAGCCGGGTCGGGTCGGGTCGTGTATCGTTTTATAATATGCCGAACTCCTTCATAGATTGCTCCATCTCATTCAATTCCTAATCATAGGCAGGTAGCAATCGAAAGCGCAGGTCAGTCATGGATGTTTCCGGAGGTGGCCGATGGGAGATTGATCTGGTAGAGTCGGGAACAGTATCAAGGCAACGGCTCATGACACAATCAAGTGTGCACAGCGGGGATCGAAAGCACGCGGCAGAATGGTTGGAGAAGTCGGAGGCAGTTCAGGGGTCTTGATATGAGGCCAGGCCTATGGCGTTTACATAATTCGGGTGACTTCATCTTCAACCTGGATTGGGGGGAAGAGAGAACAAAACGGAGCCCATGTTAGTCTCAGAGAGCTTCCAAGGTACGGCTTCGATGTGGGAGAAAAGCAAGAGGAACCCAAGACGGAGCCCGGGCAGATATGAAGAGGGGGGAGGGGTAGTGTGCTTTTGGGGACAGCCATGGACTTTGAGCAAAGGGGGAGGAGGGGGGGGGGGGGGAGGCAGTGTGGCAAGGAATAGGACCACATCACACGGTGGTGACAGAAACAAACGTACCTCCATGTCCTCCAGCGAGTCTTGCTGTGATATACACTTGAGAATATTCTTTTTGCTGCTTTCTTGCAGCTCCCCGGCTAGTAGAATCTCGTCGAGGATGTAGTATGCTTTGGTGAATGAGAAGATGATATCGAGTTCGCAGACATTGCCGTAGTACTTGTCCATCTGTTCGACATAGCGGTGAATTATTTCGAGAGTGATGAGTTCATTGTCCTCGGAGGCGCAGCCGGTGATGAAGAAGAGGGAGGCGTATCGGCGGTAAACAATCTTGGTGTCTATGGGGGAGGGGGGAGAAGGCGCGGTAAGTATGGGGATAGGAGACAGTGTCCAGGCGGACGGAGACAGTGCCAGTATCAAGACCACTGTCGTAGAATTCTCGCGGCGTACCTTTGTATTCGAGAAAGTTGCACATGCGTGTCCTTCTGGCCAAAACAAGCTGTGTGACATCCTTGACAATCTTGGCCTTTTCTTTGGGAGAAAGGGTGGTGAACCACTTGGCGAGGCGCTATACAGGCAGCAGTCAGTCGGTCTGTGTCAGCAGCTGGCCGGCGACCCAGTCAAGTCAAGTCAAGTAAGTGTATGCGCAACGGGCAGAGTCATCACCGAAGCAAGACGGTGTGGGATTGGGCTGGCGACGGGGTGTGTGTGGGTGTGTGCACTTACCACTTTGCCCTGCCGTGACAGCAGAATGAGATATCTGGAAAAAAACAAAACAATTATTGGTCAGCGAAACGGGAGTCTTGTCCACATGAGATCGAGGCTTTGCGACGCACTGGATAGCCATTGTGATGATGAGTGCGGCGAGGACAAGGCAGATAGATTAATAAAGCAAAAATAAAAGCTTGAGGCCGGTGAGAGAACGAGGCCGATGTGATGGAGCGATAACGAAAATAGCGGTCGTATTTGTTGAGAATGGAAGATGAATATTAAGCCAAAGCCAGACAGAGAGTTTGGACAGCTGGAGGGGTAGATTAGGAAGCTCAGCCTTGCATTGCAGCTTGGTGAGAGCTAGCGGTGATAAAGGGGGACACGTTTTGCTTGTGGCCAGCGACAAAAAGGCAAAGGTGAAGGGGGAAAAGTGGAGACGGGCGTCAAAGCTTGTCTTGACTGTTACACAAGAGCAAGATCGTTGACAGAAAAAATAACCAAAAAATAACCCAAAAAGAAAGAGTCGCTGCGTAATCTGGGAATCGAACCCAGGGCTAATCGAAATCATTGCTCTGATGGCAACGATTAATGTTACCACTACACCAATTACGCTCGTGGTTGGTTGATGGAGGAGCGGACCGCTATCAGGGCCTAGATTGGAAACTCGGGGTGCGGTCTCGGCTCTGGAAAATGGCTCTCCCGAATTGGCCGCGGCTGACGGCGGCTGCTTATCAATAGCGCGGCACCCGCCTGGAATCCAGGGCTGGCCGCTGTAGTTTTGGTAGTGGCCGCTATTAACAGCCGCTACTAACAGCCGTCCATGTGCCTCCCTCACTCATTTACTCACTGTCTGAGCGTCCCCCCTCCCCAATGGCCGTGGCTTTATATCGCCTGTTACCAATACCAGTGTGCTATAACCACCAGGCACACACAATAACACCGCCGGCTGGCCTCCCATTGTTTACTGCTTCCCTAAGATTCACTCATTGTCCACCGAGATATGGCATGCTTTTCTCTCCACTATAAAGGATCCTTCTGTGGCACAAACGCAGCATCACCAGCAGCGCACCAACAACTTGCCCTCTATTTTTCTCGCTCTTTTTTCCCTCGCACTATTGCCGCATATCTTACGACGTCCGTTTCTTTTCGTTTCTTTTCTTTTTCCTGGCGTCCTCGTCTCCTTCCCCTCTTTTCTGCTGCGCGCTGCTGATGCCAGGTTTCTGAATCATGACGAAGCTGATTCTTTCTACGGGGTATGTGAACTCTGCTGCTGGTCTCTATCGCTGGCTGCATGGCATGGCGGCATGCCGCTGTGTCGGTCTGTGATGGGGCGGTTTTTTTCCTTTTTCCTTGCTTTGTAATCCTTTGCATTGCGCTATCGCTCTGCCTGATTGCCGAATCGCAGGCTTCCCCTCTCCAAGTTTGTCTTCCCTGTGTGAGCCGAACACCCAAGCTGACTGCGCCCGACGCCCTTTTTTTGCCTCCCCCTGTGTACAGAAACATTGTTTCCAGCGGCCGCTCATTCATCCGGTCTCCTGGCGGCGTCCGCTCCAATCTTGAGCTGACGGCCTCGCTCCGTGGCGCTGTTGAGGCTGCCAAGGAGGACCTTGCCGAGGCGTCGCCCTCCGAAGACGGCGCTGTCGCTGTCGCTGCCGGTGACGAGGCCGTGCAAACGCTGCAGGCTGTCCAGCTCCCGCTGTGGACCGAGCTTGCTGAAGAGGACACGCTCTACGTGCCTCGGATACAATGGCCGGAGATTGGCCTGCAGGACGAATCCAGCCAGTACGAGATCACCGTCAAGCTGTTCTTTCTCCCGCTCGCGTCGCCTGCCCAGCGCGCCGAGTACGCGGCCGAGGCTCTGCAGCTGGTCCGGAAGGAACTCGGCATCTCAGTCATTGACCTGCTGATTGTGTCGTTCCCCGGCCTCTCGTTTGAGAGCGACTGTGAGTGGAAGGCCGACAAGCTGAACGCAACACAGGGCAGCTTCGAGGACGAGGTAGCCACGTGGGCTGTTTTGGAGGAGCTGTACCGGACCGGTGCCATGAAGAAGCTGGGAACCTCGGAGTTTGGAAGCGAGAAGCTGGCCAGGTTTCTCGAGGCCGTACAGATCAAGCCGCAAGTCAACCAGATCAGCGTGCGTGACTGCTGCAAGGTGCCCCCGCCGCTCGCCAAGCTTGCAGAGAAGGAGGACATTGAGCTGTTCACGCACACAGATACCGTAGATGTGCTGCCAAGTGGCACGCTGCGGGAGCTGCTGGGCCAGGGAGAGCTGGGCGCTGGCCTCCTGGCTGGCTCGGCCGCGGAACAGGGGCTGCAGGGAGACGTCCGCCCCCGCTGGGTCGTCAAGTACACGGCGGTTGTTCGCGACCGTGGCGTGATCGAGAACAAGGGATACTTTGCTCGCGCCGATTTGGTATCAGTCTAGAGTTTGGTGGTGGGGAGAAGATATTACTTGCACATGTCATGTTAAACATACACATCAATCACGACATGTCACTCGAACGGGTTTGGTTGACTAGGCCAGGAAGCTCGGGATTTCAATGCGTGACTGCACTGTCCTGCTTGCACTTTTAACTGTATTGGAATATGCTGTACATCGCTCTCACCCAATCATGCTTCTCTTGCGGCCGCGCAGTCTGACGTCCTCGAGTCGCTTGAGCACCATAGCGGCTTGTTTGAAGCCCTGCTTGTACCCTTCCAACACCTCGGGGAATATATGCTCTGCGCGGGGATGAGAGCTGCCGATGGACTTTTCCAAGACATACAAGTCCACCGCGCGATCCTCGTCCAGGCTGCTCTGGCTTGCCAGCCCAAAGTCAATGACCACAACCTCGCCCTGCAGCGACTTTTCCGCAATCTCCTTCTCCGTCTGGCGCAGCATGACATTGCTCGTCGTCAGATCGCCGTGCACAATGCCCACGCGGTGCAAGCTTCCCACGGCACAGCCCATGCGCCGAAACACGTCGCGCAGCTCGGCATCAAGCCCACTCTTCTGCGCCGCCTCCGCCGCCGCAGTCGCAGCCGCTGCGTCCTCGGTCAGCGGCGGCAGCACCGTCGTCTGGGCCGCCAGCCACTCGTTGACGCGGACGCGGATAGGCGCGCCCTCGATCCATTCAATGGTCAAGCAGCCATTGTGCTCGTCAACCGCGTAGACTGCCGGCACGGGGACGCCCTCACGCAAGCACTTGGCGAGGATGCGCGCCTCGGCCAGGATGCGCGCCCGTGTGAGTTTCTTGTCCAGGAGAGGGTGGCGGTAGGGCTTGGAGGGCCGGTGTTTGACGGCGCAGGGGATTGTGGGCTCGAGAAAGGTGGCTTTGTAGAGCCGGCCTTCGGCGCCTTGGGCGATGAGGATTGGCGGGGCGGAGGCGGGGTATTCGAGGCTCTTTGGCAAAGAAAATTGGAATTCGGTAGCCATTGTGCAGTGGTTTGTTTACGAGCGGCGGGCTCAGGGCTTTCGTATTTGGTCAAGTGCAGGTGGAGGTGGCTATTGGAGCCGGGGTCGTCGAGGTTGGCCGGAGCTATCAAGTGGATGAAGCCAGAGAAGAAGGCCGGTTGGGCTGGGATCTATATGAACAAATGATTCTGAGAACCGGCAAGAGGATATCAAGAGATCGTGGGTACTACTGCAGGAGAAGTGGGATATCAAGTCCCGGAGGTACAAGCTAAAGCAACATGGACACACTGATGCTCCGTCATTGGGTTGGCGTCGAACAGAACAAAGCTTTTTCCCGCTGGTACAACCCTTGTATACCCTTGTGTCAAGGGTTTGAGTGCTCTTTGCAGATTAGCATGGATTGACGGATGGCCATTGGCCGGATAAAGCGATAGGCTATGTGCGGGGTAGATGGCCGCACTGTCTTTGCATCTATCCTGATTGGGAAAGAGGGGGTCTCCCAGCGCCTTTTCTTGCTCGTTTTTTCTTTCACCTTGGCTACTATTGCTACTATCTCGTGCTTTGGCGATGAGACGAGATGTCAGGACAATGCAGGACAGGCTTCCATTCTGCGGAGTGCTGGTTGCAGGGCCGCCAAAGTGTAGGATTGCAGATTCGCCTTTGACACATGTAAGGTGTACATCTGTATCTGGGGTCCGATGAATGGGCCGTCGTCTCCGGCAAACGCAGGCTCTTTCACGGGGGATTGCCTACCCCGCGGCGGTACACAGTGCACGGCACACCGTGGACACACACACATACACTCACACACACGGCCAATCGGTGGTACACGAGATACGCTCCGACACAAGCTCGGGCCCCGCTGGCTGCAGGCCACTAACAGCTGGTGATGCCAGGGCGGGCCAGGAAAGGCAGGGCAGGGCAGGGCCAGGGAATCTTCTTGCCTCCTTCTCTCCACCGCGCCACAGCTTCTGTGCGCCGGCTCAACAGGGTCGGTTTGTTGAATGTGCAGTTGCAGCAGTCACAGTGCAGTTGCCGTTGCAGCCTGTGCATGCATGACGATGGCTGATGGGGTCAGCTGCCGGATTTTCCTGTGACGGGTTTTAAGTGGTGGTCTTGACCAAAATGGAGATTTGGCTCCATCTTCGTGCATGAGACGTGCCTTCCTTCGCCGACTCAACGTGTGACTTTTGTGTATAATTCCCAGCCAAGTATTTTTTTTTCTTGCGGAAGGTGCTGTGACGAGAAGAATTTGATGTGGCAGGTACCGACACAGAGCCGGCGGCATGCCTGTTTATCCGTTTGGCAACTGCTATATGTAGACGTAACCCCTCCTTCTAGCCCCCTCTTCGTGCTACTCGCCCTCTGTGGCCCCATCCCCATCCCCCATTTTCCCGGTGCTCCTTGTCTCTTGTTCTTCTTCTTTCCCTTTCCTTTTCTTTTTTTTCTTTTTTTTCTTTTCTTTGTTTCTACATCACTCGCCCTTGTTTGCTTTGCTTGCTCTGTCGTTCTCGTCCCCTACAGCCGTCTTCAAGTAAACCTGCTTCTTTTATTGCTTCTCTTTATGCTTCCATGTTCGTGATGATCTTCACCCGCCGCCAACTGTCTCCAAGCGCCTTTGCCAGTGCCCTTGTTACACGCATCTCAGCATAGTGAGGCTCGTTTGTTGGACCCAGCAAACCCTCCCCTTTGCCTCTATCATCGCCATATATCGCACAAGCTTGCTCTTACTACACTAGCCCATAGTAAGACTGTGGCCCCCCAATACCAGCGACCGCCATCCCGTCACTACCACCCATATATACCGTAGCACCAAAGCCACCGCCAGCTAATCTTGCTGTACACCCACTCCTGCGGAGATTGCCTTCGCTGGACTCTTATATCTTATCGTGAAGCACAGAGCCACACATCCACCCCACAATGGCCGATGCTCTTCACCGCGGCTGGACTGTTGTCCTGGTGCCTACGGCCCTGGCTGCCAGCTTGATGGTCCTTGCCCAGGCTGTGGCTTCCCACGCCACAGCGTACACTAACGCTCCCCAGGAACTGGGCCAGCTGCTCGAGACCCTGCGCGATGCTGCGACCGAGACTGAAAGCTACGAGCGCGACGTCAGCCGCGTCGCCAACATGGAAGTCAAGGTCCGTCTTGGCTCCCTCTTGCGCGAGATCCAGAGAACAAACGTTTCTCTGGGCAGTGATCTTGCCCTGCTGCTCGAGGGCGATCGCCAGGAGGAGGAGCGCTCGCAGGCTCTGCTGGGGCTACCGCATATTAGAGACCGCATGTTCATGCCGACCATGAAACTTTCGGCCCGGCTCTTTTGGCTCGAGTACCGCACGGATCTGCACGATCGTCTGCGCCGTCTTGATACTCTCAAGATGCGTTTCTTGGTCGTCTACATGGGCGCTGTTGCTTCCAACGCACAGGCAGCCGCCACCACATCCATTGCTGCAGTCGCAGCAGCTGCGTCTGTAACCCAACACCAGCACCAGCACCAGCCCAAGCCCATTACTCCACCCATGACACCCAAGAAAGATGAGCGCATGATGCTCATGCAGAGTGTCGCTGCCGCTGCTGCCGCGGTCGGTGAAGCTCCCAGACTCCGCAGCACCCGAGGACCTGCCCGCCGACCTCACGTCAAGAGATCGTCGACATCGACTCCACAGGCACACTCACCCCCAGCCTCAACGCTGTCTACTGTTTCAACTCCGTCGGCAAAAACGAGCCAGCGCCGCCAGCAAAGCCCGACAAATAGCCCAAGCTCGGTGGTTAGTGCGGGCGGGGATCCCAAGACGGATGGCTGGTCGGGTGTCGTGGCGGAGCTACTAAGCTCGCCTCGGATGGAGGCTCGGAGGGAGAGCATTGAGACGGCCATGAGGTCACCTTTGTGATTTACAAATATATGGATTAGCGTATGGCGAGTCTGAGAGTCACATGTGGCCGGGACAGTAGTTTGATACATGTTATAGAGAGATAGTTTCCCACGTCCAGTTTGGCTGATGCTTCTGTAGAGAGACGTTTCCCACGTCCTGTTCTGCACTCGTAGTTGACGACTCAACACAACATCGTTGGCATACTTAGGGTTAGGACTACCCTGTACTACACCAACACCGTGCCTCACCCCACCACTCAATGCGATGCCAGACTTTCCGTAGGTCCAGTAGCATTCCTCTCCCCGACTTTTGCTTGGTTAGTAATGAATCACGGGGACACACACACGAGACCAGATACTCACCGTCCAGAGCAACCAAGAACCTGCTCACACAATTGTATGCAGCGACGGTGCCAGTAATCTCGACTACCTCAGCGTCGCTAAAGAGGGACTTGAGCTTGGCAAAGGTTTCGTCTGTGACCTGCACGTTGCGCGTCATTTCGTCGGTGTAGACCAAGACAGCCCATTGTTTCTCGCTCAGCAAGTCGCTCTTGAGAAGCTGGGCCAGCGGTGCTTCGTGCTTGACAAGCTCCATGGCCTCTTCGCTGACTCCGCCCTTGACGGCCAGCGGGGCGTGGTGGGCCCACTCGTACCACGCCCGATTGCACACGGCCACGCGGGAGATGGCAAGCTCGCGCAGGTCGTCGGGCAAGCTGGTCCTGGTGCGCACGGCGCCGAGAAAATGGTTCCAGCCATCGGCTAGCGGCGGGCTGTGGAGCAGGGCCAGGTCGAGCGGCTGCAGCGGGCGGGGGTGGCGGCGCTCCTGGATGCGTTGCACGATGGCGGCATCTTCGGGGGACGCCGTGGCGGGCGGGTTGGCGGTGTAGGGGATGCGCATGGCGAGAGCGGGGTGGGTGGAGAGCTGGCGGGCGGGTTGGCGGGGGAGGGTAGAGGGGAAGAATTGGCGATTGGAGGGGAAGAATTGGCGATTGGAGGGGAAGAATCGGCGGGCAGCGGGGAATAGTCGGCTAGCAGCGGTCATCATATGCAGCAACAACGTCGGGCGAGCAGCAGGCAATGGGACATGCGCGTGGCTTTATAGGCGAGCACTCGCTCCCTGGTGAACATTTAAGCGTGCATCCCGATGGCTGCAGCCGGTCCGGGGGGGCGGGGGGAATTGGTTGAGCCGGAGGAGATAAGTGGGGCAAATGCAGGTGAGCTTTTAGCCTTTTTGGGGGAGCAAAAGAGGAGGGATGGCCCCACTATTTCTGGGCCTCTGACCACGCGTGACTAAGCGAGGATTTGCCGTTCACTTAACGCGCCAATCCTGTTTCTGTTTCCACAGCAAGCTCCAGGCAGGCTAGGGTTGACTTTTTTTTTTCCTCTCGCGTTTTTGGCGGCCAACAACGAACGACGGCAACGGCTGTTGATCTTCTCGCCATCTTGTCCATACTAATATTTTTTTCCTTTTTTTCCTTTTTTCTTTTTTCTTTTTTTTCTTTTTTTCGCCCTCCCCCATTTCTCTCCATCTCCATCACGCATATCTCGCGTCTTATTCGTCCGCCAATTATCTGCCCTCTGTTTGTTTGTCGCCTTGGCCAGCACTCGAAACACCCGCGAATCCTGATCTGATCTGATCACCTCTACGATAACGCGGTGCCGCATTTACTGCCACGATGGGCGACATCAAAATCGACAGCAAGTCGTTCCACGAGCGCATTTCGCATTTCGCCGGCGCCTGGCGCAATGACTTGCGCTCCAAGGATGCCGTGTTCAACGGCGCCTCGTCCATCGTCATCATGATGGGCAAGGCTGAGGACTCGGGGGACTTCCACAAGAACAATGCGATCCACGTGAGTTTCTGTCTCTGTGACTCTCACCGGAGCACCCTGGACTAACCCTCCTCTTCTAGTTCTGGCTATTGGGCTACGAATTCCCGACTACGCTTATGCTCATGACCCCAGAGACCCTCTACATTCTCACAACTGCCAAGAAAGGTTCGTTGGCCTGTTGCGCCTCGCCTGCACGACCATTCGATGCCCCTCGTACACCGCAACACGGCTAACACATCAACAGCGAAGCATTTGGACCAGCTCAAGGACGGCCGGTTCCCCGTCGAGATCCTCGTCCGTGGCAAGGACGCCGCAGAGAACGAGAAGCTCTGGACCAAGATCACCGATGCCATCAAGTCTGCAGGCGTAAGTCGACGCTGTCCCTCTCTAACATTCTACTCAACGTACGCAACGCGCTAACCTGTTGTCTTGCCACCCGCAGAAAAAAGTCGGAGTCCTCGCAAAGGACAACTCACAAGGCCCCTTTGTCGACGAGTGGAAAAAGAGCTTCGAGTCCAGCTGCAAAGACACCGAGCAGGTCGACATCGCTGCTGCTCTCTCGACCTTTGCCTTTTCCGTCAAGGACGAGGCCGAGCTCCGCGCCATGCGCACATCTTCCAAGGCCTGCGTTGCCCTAATGAACCCTTACTTCCTGGACGAAATGTCCAACGTGCTTGACGAAGAGAAAAAGATCAAGCACCGCGCCCTGGCACGAAAAGTCGAGGACAAGATTGAGGACAACAAGTTCTGGAAAACCGTCGAGCTCCCCAACAAGTCCAAAATGCCCTCAGATCTGGACCCTATGCAGCTGGACTGGGTCATCAGCCCCGTCATCCAGAGTGGTGGCAAATACGACCTGCGCTTAGGCGCCGAGTCCAACGAAGACAACCTACACGCAGGCGTCATTGTTGCTTCCATGGGCGTTCGCTACAAGTCATACTGCTCCTCCATCGCCCGCACATATCTCATCGACCCCAAGAAGAACCACGAGGTGAATTACAAGCTGCTGCACCAGATGCACAGTGCTGCCCTCAAGGAAATCCGCGACGGCGTCGTGGCGCGCGATGTTTACAGCGCCGTGCTCAACCTTGTCAAGTCGAAGAAGCCTGGCATGGAGAAGCACATGGCCAAGAACATTGGCTACGGTCTTGGTCTCGAGACCCGCGATGCCACTCTGCTCCTCAACGCCAAGAACACGCGTGTGCTCAAGGACGGCATGACCCTCAGCATAACAACGTCCCTCGCCGACATTGAAAACGACGAAGCCGAGGACAAGCAAAGCAAGAACTACTCCATGATGATCACCGACACCGTGCGCGTCACCCAGAGCGACCCCATTGTCTTCACCGCCGAGGCTCCCATCGAGGCCAGCAAGACGTCCTTCTTCTTCAAGGACGATGCTGCCGAGCCTGCGCCCAAGAAGGAGAAGAAGGACTCCAGTGTCGGCGCTGTTGCTACCAAAAACATCACCAAGACCAGATTGAGATCCGAGCGCTCCACGCAGGTCGACGAAGAGGCCGAGAAGAAGCGCCGCGAGCACCAAAAGGAGCTGGCGGCCAAGAAGCTCAAGGAGGGCCTCGACAGATACTCGGAAGACACCTCGGGCGGCGACGGCGTCGAGATCAAGAAATTCAAGAAGTTCGAGTCGTACAAGCGGGACAACCAGATCCCCCCCAAGTCCAAAGACTTGCAAATCGTCGTCGACCAGAAAAACGCCACCATTGTGCTTCCCATCATGGGCCGGCCGGTACCGTTCCATATCAACACCATCAAAAATGTTAGTGTCACTGATGAGGGTGACTTTGCCTTTCTGCGCATCAACTTCCTCTCCCCCGGCCAAGGCGTAGGCCGGAAAGACGACCAGCCGTTTGAAGATGCTACGGCCAACTTTATCCGCAGTCTCAGTTTCCGGTCCGAGGACAAGGAGCGCTACGAGGAAATCTCCGTGGCCATCTCCAACATGAAGCGCGACACGGCAAAGAAGGAACAGGCCAAGAAGGACATGGAAGATGTCGTGGAGCAAGACAAGCTGGTTGAGATTAGGAATCGCCGCCCGCCCGTCCTCGACAATGTGTTTATTCGACCTGCCATGGAGGGGAAGCGCGTGGCGGGCAAGATTGAGATCCACCAAAACGGTATCCGCTACGTCTCGCCGTTGAGCACACAGCAGCGGGTCGACGTGCTCTTCTCCAACATCCGCCATCTCTTCTTCCAGCCCTGCGACCACGAACTGGTCGTCATCATCCACATCCACCTCAAGGACCCCATCATCGTGGGCAACAAGAAAAAGACCAAGGACGTCCAGTTCTATAGAGAAGCGACGGACATCCAGTTCGACGAGACGGGCAACCGCAAGCGCAAGTACCGGTACGGCGACGAGGACGAGTTTGAGCAGGAGCAGGAGGAACGCCGGCGCCGCGCCGAGCTGGACCGCCTGTTCCAGAACTTTGCGCACAAGATTGCCGAGGCCGGCAAGAGCCACGGGCTGGAGGTCGACACGCCCATGCGCGACATTGGCTTCCACGGTGTGCCGTTCCGCAGCAACGTGTACATCCAGCCGACAACCGACTGCCTGATGCAAGTGGTCGAGCCGCCGTTCATGGTGCTGACGATAGAGGACATTGAAATCGCACATCTGGAGCGCGTGCAGTTCGGGCTCAAGAACTTTGACATGGTGTTTGTGTTCAAGGACTACGCGCGCGCGCCGTACCACATCAACACCATCCCCGTCGAGTACCTCGAGCAGGTCAAGGACTGGCTAGACTCGTGCGACATTCTCTACAGCGAGGGCCCGCTGAACCTGAGCTGGGCGCCCATCATGAAGACGGTGACGACCAACACGCACAAGTTCTTCCTCGAGGGCGGCTGGAATTTCTTGCAGGAGGACTCGGACGCCGAGGGCGGCAGCGACGAGTCGGAGGAGGAGAGCGCGTTTGAGATTGACGAGTCGGAGCTGGACGAGGCGTCGGAGAGCTCTGAGGAGGACTCGGACTACGGCTCCAACGTGTCGGACGAGGAGGACGTGGATAGCGAGGAGGACAGCGAGGAGGAGGAGGGCGAGGACTGGGACGAGCTGGAGCGCAAGGCGAAGCGCAAGGACCGCGAGGCCGGTGGCTTCTCGGACGACGAGGAGGACCGGGGAAACAAGAGACGCAGACGGTAGATGTCTTTTTCTCTGTGTCTTTTGCTTCTGCTTTTCTTTTCTTTTTCTGTTTCTTTTGTTTTGCTTTCTTGTAAGGGGCGCCACCTGATTTCTGTCCGAGTTTTGTCGTGACTCTCGACGTTTATTATATTTCTTTCATTCATTCTTTCTTTCTTCAGGCTGCCGCTGTTGTCGTGCTAATAGTAGCCGTTATACAAACATGCCTTCTGGGCTTTTCTTGTGCCTGGCGGTCTTAAGACGGCGATGAATGTACTGCAAAAACGTTGATGTCATTCCTGCTGGCTGAGTATCACGAGCTAAGGCTCAACGTGAAGCGATGTATGCAGTCTCTACACAAAACAAGAGTCACGAGTTTTAAAGAGTCATAGGAAAAAAGAATCACTGGAATAGAAAGAAAACAAGCTATCGAAACAAGTAACAAAACATGAAAAGAAAGAAGAAACACAATCACGAATGAAAAGGGGAACAAACAAGCAAGAAAAGAAACAAGAGACAAACATGAGGTAGCGGGGGTGTTGGACAGCAGAGAAGAGGAGGCTGACCCAGAGCAGCCCAGCCCAGTCCGGCGATCCAGCACAGAGCAGCCCAGTCCGATCCAGCCCTCTCGACAGACTCTTAGTTCGTCAAGGTGATGTTATCCGACGACACTGTACTAGGATGCCGCACAGCGGTGGCGGTGACAACCAACTGCGCCGGCCTCTCGCGGGCCTTGTCGGGGGCATCTTCGCCGTGTGCCGTGCCATCGTTGGAGCTGGCGTTGTCGTTATCGTTGTCGTGTGGGCCAAGCATGGTGTGCGGGCGCGGGCTCCTGTTGGAGTGAGTGTTGGTGGTGTTGGTGTTGCTACTGCCATCATTGCTGCCGCCGCCACCGCCGCCGTTACCACCGCCGCCGTCGCGGCCCCTGCCCCAGCCATGTTTCGCCGCCATCCGCACCCACAGCCTCTTCGGGGACGAAGCCTTCTAGGCCTCGCCCGGACGCATGTCGCGGCCGCTTGCAACGGCACCGCCGCTTGGCGCGCCGGCAGACTTGGCTCCGGCAGCACCGCTGGCGGGAGTGTTATTCCACGACAGGTAGGTGTGGTCGCCCAGCTTGCGCGGGTGGATCAGGTGGGTGATGGTGAAGACGACGCCGAGGATGATGCACAGGCCGCCCACAACCACGTAGGCGATGCCCAGGAAGGGGTTTTTGCCGCCCATGACGGTGTGGGTTGTGAGGAGGATGGACTTGGTGCCTTTGTACGAGCGTGAGGGGAAGTCTGCGAGAGGCACGGGAGTGTTAGCGGAGGGCGGGGGAGTTCGGGGGATGCAAGAAAGGCGGGCTGGACTCACTGTCGTTGATGATAATCTCATAGGTGCCCTCGGCCAGAGTGTCGTCGTCGTTGCGCTGGTACAGCTTGGTAAAGTCGGGCAGACCGGCAGTGCGCATCCACACATGGAAGGCCTCCCAGTTCTTCAGGTCGGGCGGCTGGTGCTCGGCAGTGTAGCCGTCGGGGTACAGCTTGCGCCAGTTGGGCGGCGGCGAGATGTCGGTGTAGTTGTACTTGGTGGGGCCGTACAGCTCCTTGTCGGAGTTCCAGGCAATGTCGGAGTTGTTCTTCATGACGTAGGTCTCGTTGGTGTTGAGGTTGCGCGGCGACGTAAAGGTGTCGTTGAACATGGAGTTGGCAATCAGGCCGCAGGGGTAGTAGGGCTTGTTGTTGCCGTCGTTCCGCAGCGGATCGCACTTGGAGTCCTTGATGGTGGAGCTGCTGACGGCGGTGCCCTTGAGCTGGTCAGCGTTGAAGGAGGCGACGTAGCGACGGTGGTTCTGGTAGAAGTTGGTGAGGTAGTAGTAGAACAGCACGGGGCTGCCAAAGTTCTCGGGGACGCGGAAGTGGATTCGGCACTGGACGGTGTCGTTCTGGGTGACGCCGCGGTCGTAGGTGTACTGGACGTCTTCCATGCGGGCCCAGGAGGCTTCGGTCTTGGAGCCAGAGCTTTTGAACGAGGTGTGGATGAGGCTGGAGGGCATGACTGCCATGTCCTCGGTGCCGTTGGTGAGGGGGGCGTCGGTGGAGCATGTGGTGTAGTCGATGCGGATTGATTGGACCTTGAGAGGGGGGGGGGGGGAGAGGGGAGAAGTCAGCTTGAGCGTGGCCGTGGATGCGAAGGTGGGTGTGGGCGTCCCTGGGCGCTAGCATAGAGAAGAACGCCGCCGATGGGCGCAAAGACAATGCCGATGAGGAAGAACAGCGGCAGCACAGTCTTGGGGGTCAGGATGGGTCTAGAGCGCAAGGGGAGGAGTATTGTCAGCCGGGAGCAGAGGGCGGAGGGTATCGGGGGAGACGGCGGCGACGGGACCGACGGGAACGACCGGAGACGGCGGGATATGCAGGGCGGAATACGGGGGGAGAGGCTTACTGCCATGCCTTGAGACGTTGCTGGCGAAAGGCGGTGTCTATGCGGGCCAGTCAGTATACACGGGCGGCAGGCAACAGCGACGGCGACGGCGACGATGACGATGACGCAGATGACGACTTACTGGCTGGCCGACGGCTCTTTTTCTCCTTCTCGCTCTTCAGCGAGCCATCGCGCGAGTCTACCGAGACGGAATCTTGCGCGTCCGGCATTGTGTATGTGTGTGTGTGTATGTGTGTGTACGAGAGGGCGAGAAACGATGAATCAATCCAGCGATAAAAGATACAAAGAAAAGAAAAAAAAGGTGGCCAAATAGAAGAGAAAAAAATGTCACTTAACAAGCAAGAAATCTGGCAATTCTATGAAGCCATAAAATGATTTGTTTGTAGGAAGAAAGTGAAGTGGCACAAGCAAAGCGAAACGCCGCCTGAGATGAATTTGCTGGATGCGTCGGTGTTCTTTTTTTTGTCGCCTAAAGTTTTGGCTGCTTACAGCATGGCGAAGCAGGAATAATGGGGCCATAGCCACTAAAGCGTAGGCCGGAGGGGCACTCTACAGGGGGTCCCTAGGGGGTCGTTAGGGGGCGGTTATAGTGGTCCAGGGCTATTCGAACGCCGCCCAGCAGCCGCAGAAACAGCGACGATACTGGCAGCAGACATTCCCAGGCAGCCAGCCAATGGCCTCTCTCCGTTTCACCCGACGTTTACGCGGCTGCGTGGCTGAGCACAGAAAAAGGTACCTTGCAAAAGCCTGTCCAGGCCACCGGAACACAAGTACCGCCCGCGCTGTAAATTGCCCCTCGCCTTGTACAAAGAGAGAACGGCTGCTGCGGCGCAGGGACCAAATAAGTCCGCTGCAATGCACTTGCAAGAAGCTTGGATTTCTTTTCTGAGCCTATGACAAGTTCACGTACCTGTTTCAAGGGGGAATGGGAGTAGGCAGCTGGCTGTGTGCACAAAAGTGCTTGAGCATAACTTTGTGCATAACCGTTTGCACAACTCTCTGGATCCACTCTACCCCACACCCGACGATTACCCGCCAGCCAATCGCTGGACACTCGATTACCCGAGCGAGCCTCTTCAGCAAACGCCCATCACCATCACCACCACATCACCATCACGGGTCTCTGGATTTGCTGCACAACTGCATTTCCGGCGCAAGTTGACAGCGGACTCTCCGACACGCCCGCGACCGTCTCGTTTTCTCCCTCTTCTCTCTATTTTTGTCTCGATTAATTGACCGCCCAAAATGGCTTTCAAGCTCTCGCCTCTAGCGCGCTTTGCCGTGCGGCCTGCCAGCATCATCAGACCGCACATTTCCGCTGCCGCCGCCGCCGCTGCTGCTGCCGTGTCTCGGTCGAGTCATACTCTGAGTGTGGTATGTTTTCCACTGCAGCTCCCCGGTCAATGATTCCCCCGCATTCGAGTCTGTGCCGAATTCCCGGTGCGGGTGCAGGTGGACTAGCGGATGGGTGTGGAGATGTCCTAGGATCACCAGTGTTCCTTAATCTGGAGCTCTGGCAAGCTTCAAGCGGGGACCGTCAATACGCCTATGACGACATTGCTGCACACATTCCTCTTGTCCATCCACCGGGGGGAAACAACGGCTCTTCGCCCACCCGGCGCCGTGACAAATCCACCTGCGCACACCACCATCGCTAACCACCTGGCCCATTCTTCCAGCACCGTAGCACCCCCGAAAACAACCCCGACATCCCCTTCAAG
Organism: Chalaropsis ovoidea; assembly: GCA_038407185.1. Classification (NCBI taxonomy): domain Eukaryota; kingdom Fungi; phylum Ascomycota; class Sordariomycetes; order Microascales; family Ceratocystidaceae; genus Chalaropsis; species Chalaropsis ovoidea. The sequence goes on along the minus strand of JAXHKQ010000242.1, from coordinate 5,658 downwards.
TTCTCGCCCGAAAACGAAAAGGTTATTGCCGAGATCCTCACAAAGTACCCGCCGCAGTACAAAAAGGCCGCCGTCATGCCCATCCTCGATCTCGGCCAGCGCCAGGCCGGCTTCACCAGCATCAGTGTCATGAACGAGGTTGCGAGGCTGCTCGATATGCCTCCTAGTCGTGTCTACGAGGTTGCTTCTTTCTACACCATGTACAACCGGACGCCCGTGGGCAAGTTCTTTGTCCAGGCGTGCACCACTGTAAGTAGACTGTGGAGGAGAGATGTGCACAGCTTAAGGGAGCCACCACTCCAAAGAGCCACCACTTCAAGGAGCCACCCCAAGAAACTACCAATCTTCAACCCACTAACCTGTCTTCCCTCCTCCCCCTCAAGACCCCCTGCAAACTCGGTGGCTGCGGCAGTGACAAGATCGTCAAGGCTATCAAGGACCACCTCGGAATCGACCAGGGCGACACCACCGCCGACGGCCTATTCTCCTTCCTCGAGGTTGAATGCCTGGGCGCCTGTGTCAACGCGCCCATGGTACAGATCAACGACGAATACTACGAAGATCTGACCCCCGAGACCATGGTCAAGGTGCTGGACGGCCTCAAGGCGACCGTCACCAATCCCAGCGCCAAGGCCCCCAAGCCGGGCCCCCAGACCGGCCGGACAACCTGCGAGAACGCCGCCGGCCCGACCTCCTTGACCTCCAAGCCGTGGAGCACCGAAACGACGCGGGCGGATCTGTAACGACCACAGAGACAAAAAATAGAACACGACGGCCCGTCTGACCTGACCTCTGGCACGCCCATTGTCCTCGTCTTTTAGCATGTCATTTTGTCTCTTTTTTTTTTTTCGGAACGCCAGCACGATACATCATAGCATCATTTGACCCCAGTCAGGAAAGAAACAGCGTCACTACAAATGGAAAGCCACAGCACAACAAACAGAGAGGGAAACATTTAAGAGATACTCCAAGTACAAGTCCCAGTACAAGTACATAACAGATAGCAATAGCAATAGCCGACATTGTGTTCTTGTGTTATCATAGTATCATCATGTTGTGATTGTCCATTATGTCTCCTGTTCAGTGCAGGCGGAAAATCCACCCGTCGCCCAGCCGTCTGTTGCCCTCGCCCAAGCCTCCCCAAATCAAGATGCCGCTCTCCTCCGTCTGGGCCATGGGTGCCGCGTCAATCCAGCCCCGGGGAACTGGAAGCTCATCCGACGTGTCATCATCGTACGGGCTTACACTCACCTGCATCCACTTGCCCTCCGCCATCTTGCCGCTCTTGACGGCCGCCGGGACCTGGAAGACCCACACATCACTCAGGAACTTGCCCGTGCCCTCGTGGCCCTTGGCACCCGCCTCGCCTTGGCCTTCGCCCATCAGGAGGACAAGCACCTCTCTTCCTGCCGGCACCAGCGGTACCAGCTTGCTCGCGCTTCTGGCTGTAGGCCATGGGCTCTGCGACAGCGGAGCTCCCGTGTCGCTAAGCGGCTGGGACAGCGTGACCCACTCACTGGTAGCCACCATAGTCGGTTCCAGGCCCGAGTGGTCCTCACCCAGGGTCAGCGCATCAACCTGACCACAAACTGCGTGCTTGCCTTCAGACCCGCCAAAGCGGAACAGCCTGTTACCGCTGGCGCACAGCGCAGCGTCACTGCGGGCCACGCCTGGCGCTGCAGGCAACTGGGTCCAGACGCTACTGCGCACGTCGAAAGCCCAGACATCAGCCGCGCGCTGGCCAGCGCCAGCCAAGCAGCCGCCGTGCACGACAAACGTGCCAAAGCCCTCGTCGTCCTCGTCGGTGGCATGCGCAGCGATGTTGCCGACAATGGGCGACTGCGGCGTGCCCACCTCCGCGCTGTTGCCGACAGCCCACTCGGCCCACGTCTGTGTGCGCCTGAGGCCCAGCGGCTTGAAGTCGCGCGGCGTCGAGAAGGCCGCTGCGGCGTGGAAGCTGCGCGGGGCGGGCCGCGGGATCACCAGCACGCCGGGCGCGGGCGATGCTGGGTCCAGGAATGACCAGCGCCCGACGCGCGTGTCGAACACCCACACGCGGCCGCCCTCGTCGAGCGGGATCATGGCCGGTCCGCCGCGGCCGCCGAACATGAAGATGCGGTTGCCAATTACAGCGGTGGCATGGCCGACGCGGGGAGCAGGCACGGGGCCCAGCTCTGGCCGGTCTTCGATGAGTTTGCCCTTTGCTTTGGCGGAAAGCTTATTGGAAGCAGTGCTTAGGGGGATTTCTATGAGCTTCTTTGTTTCGCCTTCGGTGGGAGTTGCCACGGTAGGGGTTGCTTGTGCATCATCGTCGTCGTCAGTATCCGACTCCTGTCCCTGCGAGCTGTCAGAAGCCTCGCGGTCTGATGTAGAATCTGTAGCGGCTCCCTGTCCGGTAGCCTCGGAGCCTTCTTCTCCGTTGTTGTTCTGTGCAGTCTGCTCGTCTTCGGTATGTTCCGCTAGCGGCTGGGCCGGGATGGTGTAATAATCGGCTGAAGCTCCGCTGTATGGCAGGCCAATCACATGCATGTCGTTATCCACCGGTTCTCTGGCATTCACCTCGCCGCCAAAGATGTAGGCCGAGCCTCCGATGATGTCGAGAGAATGCGACGATCTGGCAAGAGGCGCCACGCCCTCGATCTTTTCCCATGATCCAGTCGCATCCCGCGGTGTGAGAGAAGGCAGGGCGGGCAGGGTGGGAATAGATAGGGAGGGTAGGTTGTGGGGCAGAGACTGGGGCAGAGACTGCAGAATGTCGGTAGTTCGACGCTTGAGTGCGGCAAAAGACTCCATGGTGTAAACTTGAAGGTAGGCTTATGAGAGCAAAATAATAAGAGACGATAGAAAGAAACAAAAGCGCAGGGCGAATGTTGGCTAGAGTGGCACACGACAAAAGAGGGTTCGATTTGAGGGGGTTGTTGCCAGAACGAAAAGGGCAACTGCAGTCAAAGTCGAGTCGAGGTCTCGAGATCAGATGAACCTCGTATTTAGACAAACAAAATTAGAAGAAAACGGGAGTAGTTGCCCAAAAACACGAGACGAGGCAGAAACGAAAGTAAACAAGAGACGAACTAAAAACAGGCGTTATCTGTTTATATACGAGAGAAACAACAGCCAGTACTTTTTGGGTGGTTCTGTTTACTGGTAGTCTGTGGAATTGGCGTGCAATACTGTCAAAGGAAGATTTGAGATGGCCCCTCCTCTTTTTTCCCTTTGGCTGAAGTGCAGCTTGGGCCCTGGGCGGGGATAAGCTCCAAGCTTGAAAAAGACCTGAGCGCCCCGCTTTTGACATACCCTAACCCTGTGGGACGACGGGCGTAACGAATTGAAAATATTGGCACTGAATAGCTTGGCAACTGGCAACGAATGGTTGGGAAAGACGGCGACAAGAGGTTGATTCCAAAACGGAAGAAAAAATAATGATTAAAATGCAGGTTCAGAGGCCCGAAAGGGTTCTGAACGGCCGCTAAAGGAAAAATCCAAAAATATAAGTCTAAGTAATACAAAAAAAACCAGAAAGAATAGACCAAAAATAGGATGAAAATCAAAACAAAAACGGCAATTACCTCCACATGCAACTTCCTCTCTTCGTCAACCATGTCGTACAAACATAAACAGTTGAACGACGTCATAGGCCAAAGCAGACACAACAGTGGCTGCACAACGACGGCCACAACAGGCCACCGGAAAGGCGGACAAGACGCCCGGGCTGTGTTATTTAGCCCGGTGCACCATCTTCTTCATCTTGAGCGTCGGCTTGGGCGTCTTCTTGGTCTTGCGCGCAATCTGGTGCGTAGTCTCGACCGGCGCCGCACACGCATAGCCGAACTCGGTGCACTGGACAGCTCCAATGCTCAGAGCCCACTTGAGGAAGTCGTAGTCGTAGTTGATGTCGCCGATGACTTCCTGGATGCTGTCCTTGTGTTCGTGGTGCTTGGAGATGTGCTCGGCGCGGGCATCCCACGAGTTCTCGCCCGAGAAGGTCTCGTTGCATGTGGGGCTCGGGCACTTGAGCGGCGGCGGCGGCGCGGCGAGGCGGATGACGAGACTCTGGTCGCGGCGCTTCTCGACTTCGGCGCGAGGCACGCTGCGCTCGTCACTTTTGGGTTCTTTGAGGATGCGGCGCACGTGCTGCGTCAGCAGGTCCGAGCGGTTGAACACCTCGTTGCACGGGCCGCGGCCGGGCTCGTGCTCTTCCGTGCACTTGTAGTACCTCCACATAATGTGGAAAGTAGCCATGTGCCGCTTCCACTCGTTGCGGGCGCAGAACATGGTCTTGCAGCCGGCAAAGGCAAACTGGCACGGGTAGGTCTCCTTTGGCGTGGCCTTGGGCTCGGCCTTGGACGAGCTGGGGCGCTCTTGCCGGGGCGGGGGCCGGGTGGCGCGGTGGCGGGCGACTCTGGGAGTTTTGCGAGCGGCGGGCTGGACTCTTTCGTGGGGAGGAGTCTTGTGACGAGACTGGCAGTCCGGGCGCGGGCGCTGTTGGGGTTGCGCCTCGACGGGGCCAAGAGGGCTATCCAGCGGCAAGAGGCGCGGCCCGAGAGTACCAAGCTCAAAGTCATAGTCTAGAGTGGGCACAGAAACCGGGCCTGCGTTTGGGGGCAGGTTCGGCGACGCTTCCAACGAGGAAGGTCCAGACTCGGGGTATTGCATCAGGCCAGGAGTCGAGTCGCGCGATAGCTGGTGGGGAAAGCCGACTAGACTGTGCCCCGATTCGAATGACTGGCACGAGAAATCGCGAGCCATGTCCACGGGAGCTGCGCCTGGTCTCATGAAGTGGTTCAGAGGAACAGCAGCGCATGACTGGTAGTCCACTACAGGACTGCTAAAGTCAAAGGTCTCACAAGAGGAGGCCAGGTCGTAGACTGAAGCGTCGAACGACTGCGTCATAGTGGCTGTAGCGTCAGGAGCATATATAAAGGGCTCCATGGGCACAGAGCTTGCATCCATCAGAGGCCACACCGTCTGCTGAGGACAGGCCATCGTGGCTTCGAATTGTTGGCTGTCCAAGCCAAAGTCGAGCCCCAAATCAAAGGGACTGGCGTTACCATCAGTGGTAACAGACTGGACGGAGGGAACCCCAAAGCCAGACGTCGAGTTTGGCATCCGCGTGTTCATAGCCAGGATAGACGGCGTGGTGTATGCGTGGCTGACATGGTGCTGGTGGTCCACAGGTGTCGCAGTGCGAGTGGAATAGACCGAGGAGTTGCTGCCAGAATGATACATATCGGGAGAGCATGTATCAAACGAGGAGGGTGTGGGAGAGTGTAGATAGGAGTCCATGTTGATGGTCATATCTGCGGAGAATGAAGAAACGAGATGGAAAAGAAGAGAGGTAGGGTGAGAATGAGAGAAGAGAAGTGAGAATGGAAGAAGAGAACCTTATAAAGACAACGGAAAGACGACTGTGAAGAAGACAAAGGCCTGTGATAGGTCGAGAGAGAAGAAGGCAAGAAGAAGGTGGCTGTCCTCAGTATATAAAGAGAAATGGAGAGAAGTGAATTCTTGCTTGTTCCTTTGTTCCTGTGAGCCAGCCACGGAGGACTCAGGTCGCGGGCCTGCCAGTCTTTAAAAGAGTTCTGTCTCACGTTGGAGGTTGCTCGTACCCACCTTCTTATCTTGGAACATAGGATATGCTGTTACACCCCCCCCACCCCC
>JAXHKQ010000241.1:0-32059 GCA_038407185.1 Chalaropsis ovoidea | reverse complement strand
GGTGGCGGGGGGGGGGGGTGGCAGCAGGCAAAAATAGTACCGCACAGGGATCTTCAGTGGGCTTTAGAGCCAAAGACCCCGCCATAGGCCAGTCCGTTCACTGCTGGGCGAGGTACTTTACAGTACTTGGGGGTGCAAGTCCACCAGCAGCATGTCCATGAGTGCATCCAAACAACACAATGCAAAGCTGGCTGGCCTCAGTCACGAGCAGGGATGCAGATGTACCAAGGCCAAGGAGAGCCGGACAGCACGACTCATGTAGTGGCATTGGGACAGCGCCGAGGAGGCATAAAACAGCCACAGATGTACAAGTGTGTACTAAGCTCTACTTGCGCTGCTACCTTGCCACGCATCACATGCTTGATTGTGAGCAGCCCATTATTCGGACTATCTCCGGCTAAACAACCACAGCCCCGCATTACAGCTTGCCATTAGATCAAATGCAGCAGCGGCAGATGAACAGAACAGCGTTGGCCTTGCTGCTGCTATCCCCAATCTTGCCCTGCAGCTTCAGAGAAAAAAAAGCTACACTGCAACCATAGTTTGCATCTCGTGATTTCATCCATTCCATTGCCGGCCTGCCTCACCACTGCGCAGCTTCTTGTCCCAACACCAGCCCCTTTGCGTCCCTGGACCCAGATCTGCTTCTTCGGCCCTCTCCTGCTTCCGGCCCATTGCCCCTCGCCGCAGTGCCCCCCCAACAACACAATGGCTGATGATAACACTGACCAGGCCACTCCCGCTGGTGGTCCCGGCTTGTGGGATTCCACCGCCGATGTCAAGGTCACCCTCACCGAACTCCAAGGTGACCAGAGCACGCCCTTCTACTCTGCGGTAACCTTTGCCGATCTCAACCTGTATGCACTCACTACACCAGACTGCCTCCTCCTCCATCGCTTTGCCGAGCCAAAACAACCCCCCTCGAGAATTCCCTGGCCTCTAACCTCTTTTCAACCCTGATTATACAGGTCCAATGAGATCAAGAAAGCGCTTTCCGCCCTCGGCTTCCTCAAGCCCTCCAAGATTCAGGCTACCGGCATTCCCCTCATCCTCAAGGAACCCCCGCAAAACCTGATTGCCCAGTCGCAGTCGGGAACCGGCAAGACTGCCGCCTTTGGCATCGGCACTCTTTCGCGCATCGATCTATCCCAGCCCGAACAACCACAGGCACTCGCCCTTGCCCCCAGTCGTGAACTGGCTCGTCAGATCGAAGCTGTCTTTAGACAAATTGGCCAGTTCTCCGAAGGCCTCAACATCGCTGCTGCTGTTCCTGGTGGTGTGGAGCGCGGCGCCAACGTCAGAGCCAATGTTGTTGTGGGAACCCCTGGTACTGTCTTTGACTTGATGAGACGGAAGCAGCTTGATGTCTCCAAGCTCAAGGTTCTGGTTATCGACGAGGCCGACAACATGCTTGACCAGCAGGGCATGGGTGACCAATGCATGCGCATCAAACAGTAAGCCTGCCTTCTTCTTGCTCTCCAACGTTGTCAACCGCCTTTTTTCTAACCTTTGTTGTGATCCAGGAACCTCCCCCAAGATGTCCAGGTTCTCCTCTTCTCCGCTACCTACCCTCCTAAGGTTCTCACTTACGCCACCAAGTTTGCGCCCAACTCCGTCGAACTCACCCTCGAACGTGGCGATCAGACTGTCAAGGGCATTTCACAGATGTACATGGACTGCCCTACTGAGGAGCACAAGTACGATATTCTATGCAAGCTGTACGGTCTCATGACTGTTGGCTCGTCCGTCATCTTTGTCAAGGTAAGTCAAGTCGAGAGACATGATGTGTTTCTTTTGGAACATGGAAATGCTTTGTTTTCAAATGGCAAGGTACTAACAAAGCCGCCGCGTATAGACTCGTGACAGTGCAACTGAAATCCAAAGGCGCATGGAGGCCGATGGCCACAGCGTATCTGCGCTGCACGGCGCCTTTGACGGTGGCGACCGTGACCGTCTTCTGGAAGACTTCAGAACTGGCAAATCCAAGGTGCTCATCACTACCAACGTTCTCGCCCGTGGCATCGATGTTTCCACGGTATCAATGGTCATCAACTACGACATCCCCATGAAGGGCCGCGGCGACACGGAGCCCGATCCGGAAACCTACATCCACAGAATCGGCCGTACTGGTCGTTTTGGCCGTGTTGGTGTCAGTATCAGCTTTGTCTACGACAAGAAGTCGTTCCATGCTCTGCATCTGATCACGAAGCAGTACGATATTGAGCTGGTGCAGCTCAGTGCTGACGACTGGGATCTGACGGAGAAGAAGGTGCAGGACGTCATCAAGTCCAACCGTGCCAAGGCTTCGTACGCCCCAAGTGCGACGGACAAGCTGGGCGCCATCGGAGCAGGCTCAGCTGCTGCAGACGGGCTAGACGCTGTCAAGGAAACACCTGACGCGTAAACTCAGTTGTGGGCGAGGAAAGAAGGAAAGACGGCGTGATTTATAGTATGGGAGCTATCTCATAATACCAATATACCCAGAAAGATGCGGGCTGTCTCTTCAAAGGAAAGGCCCGAGTCAGTCGCCTTGTCCGTGCAAATATGCTGCTTACTATCTGCAGTACATGATCTAAACAGGCCATATCCTGGATTTCGGCGCGTATCTAAAGGATGACTTACAAATGATCAACACGGGTGTTGGTACATATATACATACCTCCACCGGGCGATCAAATGGGAGACCTAGTGCTGTTTGATGAAACTCTGGTCGGAAGAATAACGGGAAAAAGGCGTGAGCATGCAGCTAGAGGACACTGGCGCTTAGCTCATCTTGAGGACTGAGTCGATAGGCAGGCAAGAACATGGGCAAAACGGCAGGGCTGAGGGAGGTGTGGTGTATGTTGGCTGTGTATTAAAAGCGGTAGGCCTATACTTTATGGTTGGAGGAGAAGAACGATATTCAACTTGAAGTATCTCCACAACCTGATGGCGTCTTTGCTACTTCATCTCGTAGCAACCCTAACAGTATCACCACACAAACCCTGGAACAGACACAACCCCTGTCTTCTTGATCTGCAGCTTGTCACATGATTGGTCAAATAATCATCTCCCCACTTAATAGGCTCCTCATCCTTAACGCCACCTCAGCCCAATCGAGAAACTCAAACGAACCAACCAACAATCACAACGACAATGTGTGCCATTATGACAATCTCGACAGACAGACAATCAGAGGCCACAGGGGCCACAGAGGCAGCATGCATCGACAGCTCGTGTCTTACTCATCACGGACACCACAGCTGGAAATCAGGGCGCACGTACTGAGATGGCGTGCAGCCGGGGACACGTCAAGATGCGCCTGCACCCACTACGCCCGACATCACCACGGCCATTCCATTGCATCACGGTGGCTTGTCCTCACAGAGCGGCCGGTGGCAGCAAGCCCCGTCTGAATTCCCAGCGGTGCCCTGCCCTGCCCTGCCCTGGCGGGCTGGAGGCAATGTACGCTCCTAAGCGCGGGCCTGGACGAGCCAAACCCGGCCGTGCATCAGGGCCAATTTCGCATTGTACTACATGAGCTAGATGACATAGCTCGGCGCTTAGCTGCAGGCTTAGACCAACAAGCAGTACCTGGAATCCTGCAGCCGCTTAATGGCCGATTTATTCTCTGCAGAAGCTGGAAGCTGAGACTTGGAAGAACCGACAAGACCAGATGGGACGAGACGGGCTCATTCCCTCCTCCTAGGCCAGTCGTGTGGAGGAGGGAGCGTCAAAACAAAAGCCTTCTGGGCTGCAGTCCGGGATGGCCGAACAGACTTCTCGTCTTCTTCTATTTTGCGCCTTGTCGTTGCCTCAGCACATTCTTCAACATTCGTTTCCTTTGCCGACTCATCTTTTGCTTCATACTCGCTTCACTCCTTTCAGCCGTCCTATAGTCTTATACCCAACGAACGCTCCAGGCTTGTCTATATACGCCTGCCTTGCCGCCAGTACTGTCACTAATCTCCACCCTGCCATCATTATTCTCGGGCAACTATAATCATCCACTGAAACTGTCTTCTTCCACTCGCTTCTCCCATTTTGCCGGAAACCGACGCTCTTTTCAACACTGCGATACACACACTCATCGACGCCTTAACTGACTCTCAAACTTGGAGCTCTAAACAAAGTTGGAATTTGATGAGGACTGCATAAACGGTACGTCGTGTAATGGCCCGTCTGTCATGCCACGGAGACATTATAGTGCCTTGTTGACTGCAGCCTACATGTGATGTATGGATAGGCTGAACTGAGAGAGACATCCAGACAAGTGTCACGCCATTGAACCATCATATCGATGACCATGTCTTGTGTGCTGGCCAACAGCTAACCCCTCCTCTAGATCGTTATCCCACTCGTCTACCACAATGAAGGCTTCCTCACTAGTTCTCTTGGTCCTGATGAATACCAGCACATCGTCAGCCACACCCCTATGTGCCAGACAAATATCATCTACAGCGATACAAGAGGACCTGTCCACCACAACAGAACCCGCATCAACATCTACATCTTCACAAGCAGTTGCCTACATAGCACCCGTGATATTTGCCAAGGTTCCTTCGTGTGCAAAGTCCTGCTATCTCAACGCCATAGCCGGCAAATTCAGCCTAGAGTCGACATGCGGGTTGACTCCTTCATTGGAGTGCCTGTGCTCATTAACAAGCAGTGCTGGAATATCAATCGACGAGACTGCCACCAGCTGCATTGCCAGCGATTGCAGTGAAGGCGAAGCTTCTGGTGCGTCATGTTGCAGAATGTCTTCTTGGCTTTTATATCATGCTGACTGAGTGTGTGGCCTCTAGAGGATGACAAGTCTAATGCGCAGACCATTTGTGACGCCTACAGAAACAACAATGTATCATCTTCTGTGGTCCAAGTACCGAGGACTACCTCAGAGTCCCAAACAACACCACCCCAGCCAACGAGTACGACGCCCAGTTCCACTACTGCATCTACCACATTCACAACATCAGTTAGATACACCACAGAAACGGACACACAAGCCTCGACCACCGTCTCGCCTATTATCGAGACGTCCCCTATCAGTAACCCCAACTCGACTTTTCAGGATGAACGGACAGAAGACAGTTCCGCCAACACGAGCTCACTTACGGTTGGCCAGGCCATTGGTCTAGGCTTTGGTCTTGCGGGAGCCTTACTGATCGGCCTGGTAACTGTCTTCTGCGGCAGAAGGCGGCGTTTCAAGCAGTTCGAGTCCATGTATCTCCAAGATAACAGCTACCGAAACAGTGGCCCCAAAACAAAAGAGATTGCTCGTTTGACCATGCTGCAGATCTCAGCACCCTTACACAACGATCTCCCTCTGGGCAGTAGTTCTTCATCGGGCTCGCTTGCTCATTTTGGCGCTACTGAGGAAGGATATGCTCACGAGCTATACATGATGGAAAACGCGCCTTCCAAAGCCTTTGTGGCTCATGCCTCAACCGCAGACATAAGTGCCTCTATGAGTGGCGACGAAACACTCAGGTCCTCTATAAAGTCCTTCAAGCCCCGGCAAAGCTTCACAGCGTCCAGTTTGAATTCCTTTGGACGGTCCAGCCGCCACCAAAGGCTCCCCTCAGAGGATATCGAGTCCATCACCAGCTCCCCGAGGCGCCAGATGGCAAAGAAGCCGCCAAGACTCCCCCTTACAGTGACTGTTACTCCGCCTAGTCGTGTGCACGAAAGAACAACACCAAAGTTCATTGCCGAGCTGGAGGCTCAGCCAATCAAAACCGATACGCCGCCGCGTCAGCCACCATATACCATTTATCACTCTCCTGAACTTGTACCGAACTGCGAGGCCTCCGTCTCTCCTCGCGCGGTGGCAGCAGGGCGCCGAGACCCCGTCCCCGGAGCACGCCCCATACGCGCATCGACGGCACCACAACCAGCTCTGCAAGCTTCGCCGCCACCACCAGCCGTCTCCGCACGTAGCCGTCGCGCAAACCGCCGCTATGAGGTCGAGCGGGACAGCATGATGACAGAGTTTGAAGAAGACTCCTTCACCTCTGAACGTGAGCGTGAACAGCGCGGCCATGGGCGCGGCCGCGTCATCACCTCGACAGAAACCTTCTCGTCTCTGGATCGCAGCAGCAAGCGCCTCATATCACAGCTGCCCCCGTCCCGGGCCCTGGCCTCTTCAGACCACGACGACTTCCCCCTGGCCCCCGGCGCGTCGCACGCGGGCGGCTCGGAAATAGTCTCGAGCCAGGCCCTGAGCTTCCACTCGGCCGTGCAGGCGTACAACCCCGGGACCAAGGCGCGCCACGCGCCGCGCAAGACGTTTCAGCCGTATTCGCCAGCGCAGGACGACAACGAGCGCCAGCCCCCCCCGTCGCTGGCCTCCATGGCAGCAGCACCGACGACGTATGCGCAGCCCCCGTTCCGCATCATCACGGACTCGCACGAAGTCAACCAGGCGTTCAACGACGCGGATTTTCCTTTTCAGCAATATCCTGCGCGAAATCCACAGGATCCCAGCCACGAGCACCAACAAGACTTGGTGATGCAGCCCGGCACCTCGTATGCAGTGTTTCCTGATACTGTGCCCGCACCACTTAGAGTCCCGTCATTGACGCAGGCTCAAGTCGCAAATAGCCAAGGGACGGCCTGGGAAGTGAAGTTTGCGCCGCACAGAAAAGGGGATGGATTGTTCTTGGGTCTAGAGAGGTAGGAGACGAGGGAAGCTAGAAGACTAGTTGGGTTGGGATGGGTAACCCTAATACAGACCCTAGCTGGCGTGTAAGTCAGATGTACGACCATCGTTTACATATGCAAGGCCAGACAACTTTGTTGAACACGACAGCATCTAGAAGACCAACAAAACCAAATAAAATCTACGTGAAATATGCCATTGACTCTCGGAGAATCGGAGATACAGCAGAGTGGGTGAGTCGATCTGCTCCTATCTTCTGTTATATCCGAACAAGAGAACAAAAGCAACATGTGTGTTTCACAGCGGGCCAAGCCGTACAAGCACCTATCACTAACACGACGGACGATGAAGTGCGGTGTTGACAAGCGTTACTATACGTCTAAGTGGGCTTTTGAATGTTCTTTCTCTTTCTTGGTGTTTTTCCTGGGCGCGGTTGTCGCACTCACTGGCTCTGATAAGCTCCGGCTCGCGTTGAGGGGGTGTGCACAGGACTAGACGGGTAGGGCAAAGGCCTAGAAGGAAACCGGGGGGTATGTTGTTTGTTTTCCTCTTTGATGTTGTAAGTCAGAGATGCAGACAGAAGCGTATTGGAGGAGGACGAGGCGGAGGAGAGAGGGGAGGGGAGGAGGGGTGAGCTGGCGCATGAGGGTAACAATGGCCAGGCCGCGAGAAGACCGGAACTCTCCTGGATGTGGTGATGAGGCGAGGCTTTCAAGAAGGGGAGATGGCAGAGGGGCGAGGGGCCAGAGAGGGTGTCTCGAAGCTGCTTGTGTTGCAGTTTCCTGCAGGGTGGTTTGAGGAGGAAGTGAAATAACAAGGAAGAGAAATCAGCTGGTAGAGGGGGCGTGGGCTTGTGGTGTCTGAGAATTCCAAATACGCAGTGAGTGAAGAGAGTGCAGGGTGCTAATGAAATGTCGATGTATGTATCAGGTGTGCTTGTCCGAGTGGATGGCCAGCGTGTAGCGTGTGTCTGTACTGGCGTAATCCTGCACATATGCGTATGTATTTTGAGCTTGATATCTGGCGGTTCTATCAGTGAATTACGGTCGACTGGAGGTTATCAGACTATGCGATTTATAATAGGTTCATGGGGAGAGCTGATATGCCTTGGTACTCTGCTCGCTAAGAAGGCTTTCGGGACTCGGCTGCTGGAAGTCAGAAGGTTTTCTCACCTCTGTGATACGCAGAACAGAGTCTGAGTCCAAGAGGAGTGACCAGCTCAGACGCTGCATTGGATTATCGAGCTGCTATAGCGTGCAGTATAGTGATGAGTTTCAAGCAACAGGGACGGAATCTGGGTGCCTGGGCGAACGGTCGTACAGATGAATAAGCCTAGGAGGACATGGAAATATCACTGGGCAGAAAGACATGACAATGGCATAAAGACATTGAGGCATTATGATACAACAGAGGAACATAGTAGTCACAGTGTAGAGATGCTGTCTAACTGAGTATGTCCTTGGAACAATAGAGGAGGACTGTCATAGTGACGGCTATAGTAGCAAGCTCCATCTCACACCAGCCATGCCCAATACGATCCGTCTTGTGGCTACAAAGGCCAGAGCCTTTTTGTTTGTCCATGTTTACTGCATGTCTGGCACACACGTGCATGAGCATGCAGGCCTTTTGTTCGTAAAGCACAGCACCTAAAGGAGCAAAAAAGGGAAAAAGAAAAACGGAAAGAAAAAAGAAAACAGGAATACCTCCATCGGATAGCACCTCCAAGGGACGAGGCAGCAAGGGGGGGTGGAGGAGTGGGGACGAGCTGGTGGGATAAGAAGAAAGGAACGCAGATCTTCCTTCTTTGAAGCATCGGGTTCTAGTTCGTGGCGGATGATACGGTGAAGACACCCGTCCGTCCTCTTTCGGAGAGCCGTCAGAGAGGAGCAACGCCAGTAAGGGAGGAAGAGGGCGGGCTGTTGTCAGAGGGGAGAGGAGATACGGCACTGGCGGGCTGGAGGCTCGCGCTGTCTGGTACTGGTGAGGCAATGGCGATGGGGGCAGCGCACAATGTACAATGTACAATGTGCAGTGTACAGTGTACTCTGTGCCGTAAGAGCGAAGAACGTGCAAGTTGGCAGACAGTCAGGTTTACGTTATGACGCTACTTGCAACGGACGTCCGGCTCCATCTGCACGCATCTTTTCTCGGTTACCATGTTTTCTCCTTTTTCTTATTTCTCCCTTTTCTCGTTTTTCCTAGTGGCTTGCCCCCCCTCCCCCATGACATACATGTTCGGGTGCTTTTCTTTTCTGAGTTGTCAGCTATTTATTTTTATTGTTTATTTTTTTTCCCGTGTATTGCTTCTTGCTGTCTCCTGGCGTCCTGTGTCGATCACATCCAATGTCCGATGTCGAGATGGCGGCACTTCCCTTGGCTGACTAATTGAGCCAGCTCAGCGTGTAAGCCTTGCCTGAGAGCGGTGCAAGTCCTAGAACTGGTTGTTGTCTCAGTCTCTATTAGTCTACAGCAACTCCATGATTTGTATCATCTCGTAAGCCCCTGGCTGTCTTATAGCATCACGAAGTGAAAAAAAAGGCCCAAGAGCAACGGTATCAAGCATGCATCAGATTCGGGCCAGTCCAGACAAACAGACACAGGGACGTTGCAAGAGTTCCCTTCACGTAAACGGGGCCGAGTGACTGACTGCGTGCATCAGTGTGTAAGCGTGGGCGGCTTATTGATGACCCCGGCAGAGCAGCAAGCATCAATGCTCCAAGGAAAAAGAAAAGAAGACATGTTGCACCTCAAACGGACTCCCAGTGACACTCGGCCAGGCCCTGTCTCTAGTATGCCTCTGATACGCCTCCATGTTATTGCTGTGTCTTTTGTTCTTTTTTCGTTCTTTTATTGTTCTGGTTGGCATTTCGCGTCGTACAGGCATAGTGCAACTGAATCCCTCAAACATGGGTGTATCTTGACAACATCCACAAGTATCGGTACATGCAAACAGGGGGCTGTAGCTAGTACAAAGCCAAGTACCTTTTACCTTTGTGTGCCGTGTTTGCGAGTACAGCTACTCCTGGTGTAACCTACAACGAACAATCGTACTCGAGGTCTCTGGACCACGTTCCACACGAGTACGAACAAAGCTTCAGCCCTGCTTCTCTGCTGCCGCCACGGACCCCAATCAAATGCACACTGCAGATACGGCTTGTAGCGGGGTTTTTTTTTTCTTCCTTTTTTTTCCTTTTTCCTTTGTTTTCTGCTGGCTGTTCTGGACGATGGCCACGTGCTGGGGCGACTGATTTGCGACTGTCATCATCCACAGCATACTTGCCAGCGGTGAAGATAGCCCACCCCATCCCCAAGTCTGGACTAGATCCTCTCGAGATTGGGAGCATATGTTTGTGCAGAAGCGAAGCTGTTTGCCAGCTCGTGCATGTGGCTACGCCCAGCAGCGCAAGCCCGGCCAGCAAATGTGCATCGGGCGACTTTCTCTGGACAGATACTTGCTCACCGGAGTAGATAAAGGTAACAGTCAGCTATCCGGTCTGCAGTCGGGCAATGAGTGGTACTCGAGGTACGGGTCGCTTAAAGAGAGGAGAGAGGAGAGATAGCTACGGCTGCCTACAACGGACTGCCCATACTAGAGAAATGTAACCGTCCGGCTTATAGATACTGGATGTAACAGTCTGGCTCACCCGCGGACACTGCGCAACCATGACTTCCCTGGCTATCCTCCGTCTCTCTGAACCCCTGGAAGCTGTGTTGGCTGAAGGACACTGCAGCTCCAGCCCAAAGGGCTGATGTCTCTGTGATTCCAGAACAACTCAGGCAATCTTACCTCAGCCCCCAAAACGGGGCTTGGGCCTGGGTTGTCACTGCAAACGAATTGTTGTTCAGCCAGCATGTTATAGTCAGTCTAATCTTGATATTTGTTACACTCACGGGGGGGCAGGCTCTGGGTATGCCGATATGAAGCTGCAGTATCTGCTGCATATCTGAGGACCCGCCTGCGCCAGGGACGTGCCGTATTGCTGTCGTCAAGCAATGTCAATGTAAACCTACAGCTCAAGTCGGTCTGGACGCGGCACGGCATGCACTACAACGACGACAGTCCGGCTGATGCTGCAGGACGGACTGGAAAGCCTGGACATCCTGGGCAGCCGTAGCATCAGGAGTGCTTCACCGGCTTTTTCCAGATAAGACGGGACAACGGGTTGGTAGTTTAGTGAAAGTTTATTATTGTACTACAGCGGACGAAATAAAGTGTGTCAGTCGGCTATTTTAGTTGTGTAATGTCATGTCCGTTTTGGGTAAAATAGCCAGACGATTAAGCCTTTGTTATATATCCCTATTTAGTTATATGCCATACCGCTCGACCAGCGCCAGTCTCTTAGCCCTCTTGGGCCGTGAAACAAGCATAATGCGGGTTAAACCCTTCCGGGACGATGTTCCAAAACTCGAGGGCAAAATAAACAACATGAGCGTTACGGCACAGCTACGGCCCAGCTACACGAGCCAGCCCTGTTCCCCTGCCTGCGGGAAGGCTCTGGCTGCTCCCTCTAGGGCTTACCAGCAGCAGCCGGACAACGTGAAGTTGGCAGTGGGGCACATCTTAATATACGAACTGTCTCGCTTTGTTTGTCGGGCAGTGTAGTCGTCGGGCAGTCTGCCCCATCCGTGCCGTGTGTGTTTTGGCCGTTGGATTGGGGATGTCCGGTGGTAGACAGGCTAAATACGAGCCAAGCATTCCGCGTCGGACTGTCACCAGCGCCGAGAAAGGCAGATGGGAACTACACACAGTAAGTAGAATCACTTGAGACAGCACAGCGGACAGTTGAAGCAGGGCAGGGCAGGGCAGGGCAGGGCAGGGCAGGGCAGGGCAGGGCAGGGCAGGGCAGGGCAGAGAAGGGCAGAGGAGGGAAGCAACGCTGACACTGGGCCGGTACTTTTGCAGACTGGCTGGCTGCATAGTCCGTCCGTCGTCTGTTGTCTGCCGCCGGGGTTGAAGGGCGCGTCTAGCGCTGATGCGTGATTGTGAAGTTTTGTTTCTTTCTTTTTTCTTTCTGTTTCTTTCGTTTTCTCGTTTTTTCGTTTTCTCGTTGTCCGCCTGTGCTCGACCTAAACTAGCCTGGTCGGTCGGTCATATGCAGTCACGGTACAGATTCCGTCAGCCAAAGCTGCGGGAACCGATGACGATGATCTCGCTTGCCGACTGTGGCCCCCATTGACAGGGCCAACAAGGGCCAAGAGACACTTGGGGGGGATTTGCAAGAGGCAACACTGAAGCCCCCCCCCCTCGACTGGACAAGACACTTGGGCACATGGGGATTTCAAAGGCAAGGCAAGGCAGATATTGTGGCCACCACAGGCTGGCTCGTCTTGATGCTCACCGTAATATGTAAGTAACTGGCTCTTCCTCTACACGTCTTGTCTGGCTGTTTCTCACCCGCGCGTGAGACTTGCTGTTATGAGGCTCTCTTTGCACAAGACAGGACAAGACAGGATAAGACAAGACAAGAGTCCAATAATTGGTACTGAGAGAAGAAATCATCTGAGACCGCCAACAGGTATAAACAGGGTGTCTTTCTTAGGACGGTTCACAGATGCGTTTAAGATAAAGTCAGAGGTGAAAATAAAGAAAGCTTGGCCAATGGATGGACGACTATCACGGACTCGGAGCTGCAGTGAAAGACAGAGCAAGTGAGCCGGCGCTGCTGAAGGGATGTAAGTAGAGGAAGACGAAAGCTTGGTGTGAGAGACGGAGGAAAAAGGGACAAAAAGAAGAGAAAAGAAAAGGATAAAAAGGGATAAAAGAAAAGGAAAAGAAAAGGACAAAAAGGAATAAAAAAAGAATAAAAAATAAATAAATAAAAAAGTGTAAAAAAAGAATAGAAAATGTTAAAAAATGTCAAAAAATGTTAAAATACCTTCTTAAATACTACCACTTTGGCCCACCTCGGCTAGCTTGACAGCTTAGAAGGATGCATTATATAAAGGGACCTCTTCTTGAGGCTTAGATTAACAACTGACTGTCAGTAAAAGGGTCAGAGGCAGAGGGAGGGCCTTGGCCTTGGCCTGCGAACTGTTAGGAGGGCTTATAGCTGAGCTGCCCCCGTGTAAGTAACGTACACCTACAAGGGATATAAGTGTCGAGCGATAGTGGCAGAGGATTAGCAAGAAAGACGTGAGAGAGAGGACCTCTGAAATGACCTAGAACAGCATGTAAGAGAGAAGCAGCCACAACGCCGGCCAGAGGGTCCTCGGAAGAACTTTTGGGCTGCCACAAACAACAAACCCGTACGCGAGATTCTCCAAGTATAGACAGGACACAAAACATGCACAGCACAGCACAGCACAGCACAGCACAGCCTCGGCTAGCACCGGGCGTAGACTAACTAACCAACTAACTAACTGGCCTGACTGGGCCTGGCCTGGCCGGCTTTCACAGCCAGAGACCACACACCGGATTCTGTAGTATCTCCATGGCTTATTCTCGTGTGAATCACAATCACCTCTACACGCCTATTTCCCTATTTCAGCTAGCAGTCTATCCATCTCTATGCATGTACAGGATCTCTGGCTCCGGACTTGACCCACTAAATGCTTATATCACGAGTCTGAGGTTCGCCTCGAGTACCACCGACAAAGACGTGCACGGCAAGGCAAGACCGCTTACAACGATACGACACCACAGGGCAACTACCCAACCCGGACCCGTCACAAACGACTGCAAAACTACCCGTAGGAGGCAGCAGTGGCCATGCCATGCCTTGGCAACTGCTCTGTCCTTGCTAGTTGGGCAATCTTCGTGAGCCCATGAGTGGGGTAGTACGAGATATAAGCCCTTTTGGGGCACGAGATGCCTAGAACGAAGCAAGAAAGAACCGAGTGCGCCGACGAAGTTGGAAACGAGGGCAGAGAGGGGAGGAAAAAAAAAAAAGAAAAGCCAGGAAGGAAAAAAAAAGACGATAAATGAAGACGGCAGACGTCAATAAAAGGGAGGGGAATTTATCGACAAGAGACAATGGCCAGGCCAAGTGCCTGGGAAAAGGAAAAGAAAAAAAAGAAAAAAGAAAAAGAAAAAGAAGGAAAGAACTAAAAAGGGAAGGGAAGGTGTGGGCCACAACACAGGCAGCTACATCCACAAGTAGAAGGCAGCAAACGGCCAGAATGGAAGGACTGGTTTAATGGACTTGGCCATGTCAGTCACTCGGTACACGTTACAGGCACAGGTACTTCCACAGGTACCGGTACCAGCACTGGCACAGGTACAGGTACTGGTACTGGTACTGGTACTGGTACTGGTGCTGGTGCAGCGCAGACCCAGGCCGTAGGCTTCTGGCTGGCTTGGTAGCAAGGCTTCACTGCACTGCACTGTCACTTGTTGGCCAGCACAGCATGTATGTATCTATCGACTTGGAGAGACCGGCGGGCAGCCAGAACAAAGAAGGGTCAGAATCAGAATCAGAATCAGACTCGGACTCAGACGCACACCCAGACACAGACACAGACACACACAAACTCAGTAACCGCAGTCAGAGTCAGAGCCAAGAACAGACAAATATTAACCTGTGTACAAAGCAATGTATGTCTCTGACACAGTGTCTCTGAGAAACAAGGACTTGTCCAGCTGCTGCTATTTTTGATATGCTGCACCACCCTCGGCAACAGAGCGACTGAGGGAAGGCTAGAATACCTCAAGACAGCAAGAGGGAGTCCTCGTTTGCGTTCTTCCTCTGGCCTCGTCGAGTATATACGACAATGGGATAGACGTTGATGCAGGGAGAAGCGGAAGCATAGAGACCGAGCGATAGGAAGAGAAACATGCGTACGGTAGACGCCCCTCCCCCCCCCATGGCGTATGGCCGGCCATGTACCAATACCAAGACCAAAGCACGGGGTACTTTCTCACTCTCACCCTCCAGTGCTCCCGCTTTTCTTGCTGAGGTAACTTCCCTGATATCATTGGGGACTTGCCTGTTCCAGCAGCGCAGCGGGCAGGAGACCACGAGCTTTGTCTCGGCAGCCCTCCTGATTGGCTCGCCACAAAGACATGGCCAGCAGGCGCGGCTGGCTATAGAGGCAATAGCCACGGAAACAGCTGCTGCTCGGCATCTCCACCTGGCCCTGCTTTGCTATATAGCTGGCCTCTAGACGCCTCTTCGTCTTGGCTGCCTCGTTCTCCTCTCCTCTTCATTCTATCTCACCATCAAGAGGCTTCTCTCATTCAAAAAGAGACTTGGCACTGTGACATCATCGACTCGGAAGCCGCAACTTCTTCCTCTGGGCTGATCAGACTTTACTCTTTATTCTTATCTTTCCCTGCACAGTCACTCTCGCCGCTACTGTCGCTATCGCTGTCGTTGTTTACGCTTGCCTTCTTCTTTGTTCTCGTCTCTCTTGTCGTGTGCCGATCGTATCATCCATCACTCATCATCATACTTAACATAGCCCCTCCCCTCCTCTTTTCTGTCCATACTGACTCCCAACCAGCCCGCTGCTTCTACCGGCCCACCATTATCTCTACTGGCTCGTGACAGCCCCCTTCCCGTCTGCCATATTCTCTTCTTAGTATCATCTTTGCTTTGCTTTGCCTTGCTAGCCTTAGACCCTGACGTCCATTATTCTTTGTTTATACTTGAACCCCTTGTCTTCTAATATTCGCCCCCTCCGCCTCCCCCTCCTCCTCTGCCAACATGATCACCCCGAGCAAGATGGCATTCAACCTCTTCGGAGACCAGTCCCTCGAGGCCTACTCGTCTCTCTCCGACTTCTGCAGGCTAGGGGATCCCAGCATCGTGGCCAAGGTCTTCATGGAGCGTGCCGGAGCCGTGCTTCGTAGCGAGATCGAAGCCCTGCCTCTGGTCGAGCGCGCTCATATCCCCGCGTTCCGCACCCTGTACCAGCTGAACGAGGAATACCACTACCAGAGCAGGCGCCACTCCGGCATTGACAGTGCCTTGCTCTGCATCACGCAGATCGCCAAGTACATTGAGTAAGTGTCGAGTTCCACAGCCTGCCCTGCCCGCCCGGCTTCACGCATGGTGGCGTCCAGTGCTAACTATAGTCTCTGCAGCCGCGCTGAAAAGGTTCCTGGAGATTACACTGCCGACAACCACACGTTCAACGTTGGCTTCTGCACAGGCATGTTTGCAGCCGCAGCCGTCGCATTGGCCCAGAACGTCTCCCAGTTGGTCCCCATTGGTGTACAGGCCGTCCTCCTCGCCTTCCGTCTCGGCACGTACGTTGGCGGCTTTGCCGAAAAGCTGTCACCTGTTGCTGAAGGCGAAAAGTCGGCTTCATGGACGCACATTGTGTCCAACGTGACTGAAGAAAGTGCGCGGACGCTGCTTGACGAGTTCCACAGTCGCCATGTAAGTCACCTGAAGAACGACATCCTCCCCCGACGCACACACACGCACAATCACGCATATCAACCAGCCGCCGCAATCACATGCTAACTAAATCACCCCTTTTAGGCTATCCCCATGGCAAGCCAGGCCTACATCAGTGCCGTTTCCGCTTCCAATGTCGCCGTCTCGGGCCAGCCCTCGACTCTTGCCAAAATCGACACCACCGGCCTTTTCGAGACTAAGCCCACTCCCATTCCCGTTTTCGGCCCCTACCACTCAGCCCACATTCACGGCCATGCTGACCTTGACGCCATCCTCAAGCTTGACTCTCCCGAGATGCAATCCTTGCTCGAGCAGTTTGAGCCGCGCCAGGCCGTCATGAGCCCCAGCACCGGCGAGTGGATCACCGAGTCCACCGCCCACGGCCTCTTCCGTAGTATTGCCCGGGAGTGCTTGAAGGAGCCTCTTCTGTTCACAAAGGCCGTCGAGGGCTGTGCAACCACTGCCGGTGCCTTTGACACTAGTAAGAATGAGTGCCTGATTGTTCCCTACGGACCCACTGCCGTCAGCCCTACCCTCGTCAACGCCATCAGCACCCAGACCGATCTGAAGGTGAGCCTGCGCTCGCTCGACGTTGCGCGTGACAACTGGACAGGCAAGATTGGCGCCCACGGGCCCCAGCTGGGGCGCTGCAAGCTGGCTATTGTCGGAATGGCCGGCCGTTTCCCCGACGCTGACTCACACGAGAAGCTGTGGGAGCTCCTGTCCAAGGGCCTGGATGTCCATCGTGAGATCCCCGCCGACCGCTTCCCGGTGGCTACCCACTACGACCCCACTGGCAAGGCCATGAACACCAGCCACACGCCGTATGGCTGCTGGATCGAAAGGCCGGGCATGTTTGACCCCCGCTTCTTCAACATGAGCCCCCGCGAGGCCTACCAGACTGACCCCATGCAGCGCATGGCCTTGACCACCGCGTACGAGGCCCTCGAAATGTCCGGGTATGCGCCCAACCGCACTGCAACCACGCGTCTGAGTCGTATCGGCACCTTTTACGGCCAGACCTCGGACGATTGGCGTGAGCTCAACGCTGCACAGGAGGTTGACACGTACTACATCACTGGAGGCGTGCGCGCCTTTGGTCCTGGCCGCATCAACTACCACTTTGGCTTCAGCGGCCCTTCGCTCAACATTGACACCGCCTGCTCCTCCTCGGCTGCTGCTCTCCAGGTGGCCTGCACCTCACTGTGGGCCAAGGAGTGTGACACTGCTGTGGTTGGAGGTCTCTCCTGCATGACTAACCCCGACATTTTCAGTGGACTGTCACGTGGCCAGTTCCTGAGCAAGACGGGCGGCTGCAAGACATTTGACGATGGTGCCGATGGCTACTGCCGTGCCGACGGCTGTGCGTCCGTGGTTGTCAAGCGCCTGGAAGATGCCGAAGCCGAGAACGACCGCATCTTAGCCGTGATCCTGGGCACTTCCACCAACCACTCGGCCGAGGCTGTCTCGATTACTCACCCCCACGGTCCTACTCAGTCAGTTCTGTCCCGTGCCATCTTGGACGAGGCCGGCGTAGATCCCCATGACGTCGACTACGTTGAAATGCACGGAACGGGCACTCAGGCTGGCGATGGCACTGAAATGGTTTCCGTCACGGAGGTCTTTGCCCCGGCCGACCGCATTCGCCCGGCCGACCGCCCGCTATTCCTGGGCGCCGTGAAGAGCAACGTCGGCCACGGAGAGGCTGCTTCCGGAGTCACTGCCCTGTGCAAGGTCCTGATGATGATGCAGAAGAATGCCATCCCCCCTCACGTTGGCATCAAGGGCAAGATCAACCACACGTTCCCCGCCGATCTCTCCCAGCGCAATGTCAACATTGCCTTCCACATGACGCCCTTCAAGCGCAACGATGGAAAGCTACGCCGTATCTTCATCAACAACTTCAGCGCTGCCGGTGGCAACACCGGTCTTCTGCTAGAGGACGCTCCTCGTCGCCCCATCCCCGCCCAGGATCCCCGTTCCACGCACGTCATCACCATCACGGCCAAGAGCAAGGCATCCATGCTGCGCAATGCTGAGCGTCTGGTGGAGTTCATAAAGGCCAACCCCGAGACTCCCGTCAACCACGTTGCCTATTCCACCACCGCCCGCCGCATCCAGCACTACTGGCGCATGAGTGTCGCAGCCACCGATCTGCCAGATGCCCAGCGCCAGCTGGAGACCAAGCTCAAGGGCGAGTTTGTGCCGGTCTCGTCGCAGAAGCCCTCGATGGGCTTCTTGTTCACCGGCCAGGGCTCCCACTATGCCGGCCTGGGCAAGGAGCTGTACGCCAACCACAGCGTGTTCCGCGATGCCATTGACGAGTTCAACCGCCTGTGCAAGATTCACGGCTTCCCGTCATTCCTGCCCCTGATTGATGGCTCTGAGCCCGACGTGACTCTGCTGTCTCCCGTCGTGGTCCAGACCGGCCTGTGCGCTTTCGAAATGGCCTTGACACACCTGTGGGCCTCGTGGGATATCCGGCCGACTGTTGTGCTGGGCCACTCTCTGGGCGAGTACGCTGCTCTTTATGCCGCCGGTGTGCTGTCAGCCAGTGACACTCTGTTCCTGGTCGGAACCAGAGCCCACATGCTGGTCTCTAAATGCACTGCTGGAACTCATGCCATGGTCGCTATCCAGGGCTCGGTTGCTGTGGTCAAGGACGCCTTGGGCGCCCGGGCCGACTCCGTCAACATTGCTTGCATCAACGGCCCGCGCGAGACCGTCATCAGCGGCACCGCCGACGATATGGCGGCCATTGCCAAGGACTTGGCCGATGCAGGCTTCAAGTGCACGCAGCTCAAGGTTCCATTTGCCTTCCACAGCGCCCAGGTTGAGCCGATTCTGGACGAGTTCGAAAAGGCCGCTGAGGCTGTGCAGTTCATGCCGGCCAAGACGCCCATCATCTCTCCTCTGTTCGGCAAGGTCCTTGCCAACCAGACAATCAACCCCAACTACCTGCGCCGACACGCCCGCGAGGCTGTTGACTTCTTGGGAGGCCTGACAGACGCTCAGCAGAGCAACATTGTTGATGACAAGACCCTGTGGCTCGAGGTTGGCCCCCACCCCATCTGCGCCAACATGGTCAAGGCCGCCTTTGGTGCCACCACCGTCTCGGTGCCGACTCTTCGCCGCAACGAGGACACCTACAAGGTCATCAGCAACACTCTCTGTTCCCTGCACACTGCCGGAGCTCAGATTAACTGGACCGAGTTCCACCGCAACTTCCTGCCCAGTGTTCGCATGCTAGATCTGCCGGCCTATGCCTTCGATGAGAAGAACTACTGGCTGCAGTACACTGGCGACTGGGCTCTGACCAAGAACCGCGTGGCTGCTGCGGCTCCCGCCAAGGAACTCGCTCCTCCCAAGCCCAAGCTGTCGACCACCAGTGTCCATGCTGTTGTCAAGGAAGAGGTGCAGGGCGACATTGTCACTCTGGAGACGGAGACTGACTTAGGCCGTGAGGACACCCGCCAAGTCCTCATGGGCCACATGTGCAACGGAGCACCTCTGCTGCCGTCCACCCTGTACGCCGACATTTCAATGACGGTCTGCGACTATGCCTACCGCCTGGTCAACCCCAATGCCCCCAAGGACATTGGCATCAATGTGTGCAAGGTTGAAGTGCCCAAGACGATCATCCTGGACGAGAACAACCCCCAGACACTGCGCTGCTCGGTGGTCTGCAACATGAGGGATGGCGATGCCTCGATCAGCTTCACCACGGGTGAGGGCGCCAAGAAGACGGAGCACGCCTACTGCAAGGTCGTGTACGGAGATGTCGACGAGTGGCTTGACGAGTTCGACAAGATGAACTACCTGATCAAGTCGCGCATCGAGTACCTGCAGCGCGCCGAGGGTGAAGGCAAGGCATCCAAGATTGGCCGCGGCCTTGCCTACAAGCTGTTTAGCGCCCTGGTCGACTACAGCCCCCGCTACCAAGGCATGGATGAGGTCATTCTCGACTCGGCCACCTGCGAGGCGACAGCCAAGATTGTCCTCAAGGCCAAGCCCGAGGATGGCAACTTCTTCTTTAGCCCCTACTGGATCGACTCGTGCTGCCACATCTCCGGCTTCATCATCAACGGCTCGGACGCCATTGACTCGCGCGAGCAGGTGTACATTTCGCACGGCTGGGGATCGCTGCGTCTGCCCAAGAAGATGGATCCCTCCAAGGAGTACCGCTCATACATCCGCATGCAGCCTATCAAGGGCACCAAGATGATGAGCGGCGACTGCTACATCTTTGATGGAGAGACCATTATCGGCTCCTGCCGCGATATCCGCTTCCAGTGCATTCCCCGCAAGGTCATGAACATCATGCTGCCTCCCCGCAACGGAGCCGGCGTTGGTGCACCGGTCCGCGCGTCTGGTCCTGCGCCGGCGCGTGTTTCTGCGCCTTCTGGCAAGGAAAAGAAGCAGCTGACAAGCAAGAACATTGCCACGGTCAATGCCAAGCTGCAGAAGCGGTCGGTGGTCGCGCAGGTCATGGACATTCTGGCCCGTGAAATCGGCGTTTCTCACGATGAGCTGGCTGATGAGATTGGCTTTGTTGATCTCGGAGTCGACTCGCTGATGGGACTGACTGTAGCAGGCTGCATTCGCGAGGACCTGAGCATTGATCTGGACAACCACATCTTCAACTCGTGCGACACGGTCGGTGCCTTCAAGAACTACCTCAAGCAGTTTGAGACGGGCAGCCACGATGCTTCTTCTCAGGACGAGAGCTCCGACTGCAGCGATGAAGACGAGCACACTGAGCCCGAGTCAAACGTCACCACTCCAATCGAGAGCTGCGATGATGATGAAGACGTTGCCTGCGACGCCAAGATTCAAAGCATCTTCCGCCAGACCATTGCCAAGGAGATGGGCGTCAACGTCGAGGAGCTTATTGCTGCGCCCGATCTGGCGTCCATGGGCATGGACTCGCTGATGACTCTCCAGATTCTCGGAGAGCTCCGCGAGCTAACGGGCAACGACTATCCCAGCAGCGTCTTCCACGACCACTCGACTCTGGATGCGGTTGAGAAGGCTTTGGGCATTGGCCAGCAGCGCCCCAAGAAGCTGGAATCCCACAAGCCGAGCGCTGCCACGTCCTCCATGGTCCCTTCCTTCTCGACGGCGGTGGTCCCCAAGATCCGCCCTCCCCGGCCCATCAACACCCACCCCGGCAACACGACGGCCAGCATCTACAAGCCGCCTCGTCCGACTGAGTGGGTGGACCATTATCCCCACCGCAAGGCCACTTCGGTGATGCTGCAGGGCTCCACCCGCACAGCTACCCGCACGCTGTACATGGCGCCCGATGGATCCGGCAGTGCCACCTCGTACATGGAGATTAGTGCCATTGGCCCCAAGTGGGCCGTGTTTGGGCTTTTCTCGCCCTTCATGACGCACCCCGAAGAGTTCACGTGTGGTGTGTACGGAGTGGCGACCAAGTTTATTCAGGAAATCAAGCGTCGCCAGCCTGTTGGTCCGTACTCTGTGGGCGGCTGGTCTGCAGGTGGTGTGATTGCCTTTGAGATGGTCCACCAGCTGGTCAAGGCCGGTGACGTGGTTGAGCATCTCATCCTGATCGACGCTCCCTGCCCCGTCATTATCGAGCCTCTGCCCCGCACGCTGCACGCCTGGTTTGCCGAGATTGGTATTCTGGGCGAGACTGACGAGAAGACAAAGACCAAGAAGATTCCCGAGTGGCTGCTTCCTCACTTTGCGTCCAGTGTCAGTGCGCTCAGCAGCTACATGCCGGAGCCGATCCCGGACCAGAGCTGCCCCAAGGTCAACATTGTGTGGTGTGAGGACGGAGTGTGCAAGAACCCGACAGACCCGCGCCCGGACCCGTACCCCACCGGCCACGGGCAGTTCCTGCTGGACAACCGCACGGACTTTGGCCCCAACCGCTGGGACGAGTTCCTCGACTGGGAGAAGATCCAGACCAAGCAGATGCCCGGAAACCACTTCTCGATGATGCACGGCGATCTGGCCAAGCAGCTGGGCGACATCATGCGCGAAGCACTCTCGCGCTAAACAGGGGAAGTGGACGGGGGCGGCTGTGCCTGTAATATCGTGTCGTGTGTCTGCCACAAGCGTGTTGTTTTTTTAGCGGATGTTTTTGTTTTCTTTTGCTTTGCTTCACCTTTTTAGGGCTACAGTACTGTGCTGGAAGTACTCTGTTTGCAGTCTTCTTTTTTTCTTTTCGTTCTGGGCTTGTCACTGTTTTGTTTTGTGTTTTTTGTACATTTGATTCTGAGCTTTTGTCCATAGTATGTGTTATGTTTTGTCGGCTATGATTCGACCTGAATAAACAGAGAGGTTCTTATCTTCTAGTGATAACAAAGAAGGCAAAAAGAAAAAAGAAAGAAACGTGATCACGATGGGATTCGAACCCACAATCTTTTGATTCGTAGTCAAACGCCTTGCCATTGGGCCACGCGACCGCTTTGTTGGAAAGCGAGCATGATATCAGGCTACACAAAGATGGGATGGTAGTGGTGAGAGAGTTTTGGGTGAGCAAGAGAAGAGACGAGGCGAAGGGGGAAAAACGAATAATACAAATCAGGAAAGAAAAGAAAGAAGCCAAAAAGCAAAAAAAAACAAGGACAGGAAGAAATTTCCGCGCTCGCGAACAGATTCGCTTCTGGGATATTTGACTTGTGTAACGTGGGCGCGGCATCTGCTTGTGCTACCAGCAGGGTCTAGACGTGAAGGGTTGTGTTGCCGAGGACGTATACCCTAACATCAGTGCTAACCCTAGGACATACAGTCATGAAGATTGGCCTTGGTTGTGGTGATCTCAAGCAGTTTATTTTCCTGTGTGTTTCTGTGCTGAAACCTTGCTCGGCAGAGTTCGCTGGCTGCTTATTAACATGGTGGCTGCGTTGCGCTTTTGGGGGTGTCTCCAGGGCATGTGGCAGACGAGACATGACGAGACTTTTTCTTCTGGTCTGCCCCCTGGCTCTGTTTTATATGACTCTGCAAACATGATCGGTTGAGGTGTTGCACAGGAGGAGAGTGAGAAATGAGGAGGCAGAGGAAACATGAGAGAGGAGAGGAGATATGTGCCTTGTTAGCTTGCAGGGTGTGTGTCTGTGTCTGTGTCTTGGCGTGGGTTCTGCTGGTGCAGAGGAGGGGGAGGAGGAGGAAGGAAGAAATAGCCTGAGACGGACGGTCGGGGTTGGATTTGCTGGGACTGGGTGGTGGGACTTCATAGTTTGTGTGAGAAAGAGAGAGAGAGAGAAACATGGAAACTCAAATACTTGCGGTCTGAGTTAGCCTTGACGCCTTGCTGGCGGGCGTGTCAGTGAGTGACTGCCCGAGCCGGCCCACTCTCTTTGCTCTCTATAGCCCTGTGTATATGCGTGTGTGTCATGGATACGACGATAGAGGAGTTGAAACGAGATAGCCTCTGGGCGAGTGACACAGGCGGCGGAGTAGTGTGTGTAGAGCGCTGGGCACACGGCTGCCAGGACTGCTCCTGGTGTGTATTTGGCTGCTCCAGCTTGGCGGGCGGGAGCAGAGGGCGCAGAAGTCCTGTGGTCGCTCGTTCGCTCGTTGTCAAGGCGGGCTGTGTATTGCTGTGCACCGTGTGTGCAATGTGCGCTAAGATGCCCGCGAAAACAAGAAGAATCACGGGCCACGACAAGGACAAAGGCGGGCGTCTAATGCAAGGCACAACAGACGTGCATACATTGATGTCTGCATCTGCATCTCCGCCCCCCCTTGCTCTGTGCCAGATGCCCGGGCAGGCTGGACACGGCCAAGCGCAGGCGGTTAATTGTTCGCTACAGAAAATGAATCCAAGAACCTGGAGAGACAGCTTCACGTGGGGCCAGAGGAGGGGAGAGACAGCGTGCCGAACATTGGGCACAGACTGGGACACGGGAGGAAGAGCCGTCTTCTTGTTTTCCTTTTTTTTGACAGGGACACAGGCAGAAACAAAGATACCTCGCTGGACAGAGAGACACACGGCAGAAGAGCGCCAGCCAGCTATGTACATGTATGTACATGTATGTACATGTACATGTACATGCGCCAGCCAGGAAATACAGGCCACGTGAGGGGCGGGCCTGTCGTCTCTGCAGGGCAGGCCTTTGGTTACACAAGACTTACAGGCCTGTAACTGACAGTGGCCACAGCGCTTTACTGCAGCCAGGCACTATAAGAGAAGCCGGTTAGACCTGTGTGAGATACAGGGCCGCAGAGGCGTGCGGGGACGTAGTAGAAGCAAGCCCTCTTTCCTCTCGGCAGCATGCGTACAGGCCTTGGCCGACATATATTAAAGACGCGTCCAGTCCGCCGCCTCGTCTTGAGTTCTTGTCCTGCTTGCTTGCCGGGTTAATCAGGTGCACACATCTTCTTCTCGCCCATCTCACCGTCATCATTTGCCCTGTTGGATTTACAGTCTGCACTTCACTTTGCTTCGTTTCCTGTTGTCCTCCTCCTGCTGCCTTTTATCCAGCATCTGGTGCAGCTGCCCGACGGACGGACGTCGTTTCCATGCCACTGCATATCCTCGAGACCTGACAGCCGCACTCTATCTGAGACACACCTTGTACCTTTAAACCAGCATCATACGAGTTTTCTTCTTGCAGTCATCTTGCAGTCTTCTTGCAGTCTTCTTGCAGTCCTCCCTCCCACCTACCATGTCCGCCCCATCCAAGCAGCGCGCCCCCCGCCTGCGCGCCTCCTGCGACGGCTGCTTCCAGGCCAAAGTCAAGTGCTCCAAAGCGCGGCCCGTCTGCTCGCGCTGTCTTACGTGCGGCATGGAGTGCCGCTACTCGCCCTCCAGCCGCGCCGGCAAGCCGCGCGCCGACCTGATGGCCCCCGCTGCCGCCTACCACATGGCTGCAGCCGCCGCCACCTACGGCCCGCTATCGCCTCTATCCGACCACCACCTGGAAGGCAGCGGCAGCGGCAGCGGCGGTGGTGCCATGTTCCTCGGCGACCAGCCGTACACGCCGCAGCACATGTTTGCGCACGGCGACGCGTGGCTACACGGCGACATGGCGCATGCCGAGTGGTACAGCGCGCACGACGCGTCGGTCAGCGCCGCGCTGGCAGCCTCGACGTCGTGTCCCAGCGACCTGTACAGCGCCGGCCTGCAGCAGTGGAGCCCGGCGGAGGGGCTGGCGCTGGACAGCGTCATGGAGATGGAGCGGTCGGCGGCCGCCATGCAGAGCGGGGCGCACGCGAATGCACATGCACATGCACATGCGAGGTCTCTGTCTCTGGACATGGACGTGGCGCCGCAGATGGCCAAGCACTGGCTAGGGCTGGGGCTGGGCCATGTCGACGTGCATGATCTGTCGGCGGCCTACACGCCGGGCTCCAGCGGCGCGCCCTTTGCGCATCAGCAGCAGCAGCAGTCTGCCGGCACGCCATCGACCAGCGGTGCGTCGTCGGCCCACCAGCGCTCATCTCCGGCAGGGCGCCAGGGCGCGGGGTACGGCAGCTTTGGGGGGCCGTGTGACTGTGTCGCGGCCGTGCTGGAGTCGCTCCAGGAGCTGTATAGCGCTGCGTCGCTGGCGTCGGTGCTGTTGGAGGCCGTCCTGGTCATCAACAAAAAGGGCGTGGCTGGGTGTGCGGCCATGCTTTCGTGTAGCCACTGCATGAACAGGTCCGGCGCCGGGAGCGGCAGCAGTGGTAGCGGGAGTGGTGGCGGGGGCGGGGCTGGACACACCACGGCCACGCTGCTGGCGACAGTGCTGGGCAAGGCTTTGGGGCTGTACGCTGCAGCAGTGCAAATGCCGGGGTACGCGTCGCCCACATCGCCGACAGTGGCGTCGCCGTACGGCGAAGGCTCGATAAAGAGCGGCAGGGGTAGCTTTAGCATGGGCGACAGCCCGGCCACGGGGCCGATGCCGACCGTGGCGGCCTCGTCAGCCACGGCACGCTTCCCTCTGGAGTTTGTGGCCGGCGAGCTGAGCCGGGTCGAGGCCGTGCTGGGGCTGTTCCAGGAGATGTGTGCGCAGCTGGCAGCCAGCCCGGAGCTCGGCGTCGTGCTGACGGGTTATCTGAGTGCGCTTATGCAGAGTGCGATGGCGGGCCTGAACATGCGGAGGAGAGAAGCGGGGTATCGGACATGAGGCAAGTGGGGCCGAGTAGGTGGGGGCGGGGGGTTGGGATTTAGCTAGGGCTTATGTAACGTGGTACAAATCCGAACGCGTATAAAGAACGACGCGTTGTCGAGAATCGGGGCTTGGGAAGCAACCAGCAGCATACACAAGAATCATGGAAGAACACAATTTGAAAAAACAGGAATGCGTTATTAGTGTTTGTACGAAAAAATATCTAGAAACGGGCGAGGGCAGGACAATGCGGGCTCGCAGGAGGCGACCTCCGTCTTGGGCCTCGGCGCTGTCCGTTTTTTTGTTCTAATTCAGACCCTCCAAAGCAAAGCAAATACACATGAGTAAGTGAGAAACACGCTGTCAGCTAACTGGCTAGTGCAGAGAACCGGATGGCCGGCGCGGTATGGCGCGGTGCGGCGCGGCTTAGGTGGAAGAGCCGCCAGTCAGCTTGATGACCTGGCCGTTGATCCACTCCGACTCGGGCGAGCACAGCAGCGAGACGGCCTTGCCGATATCGGCGGGCACACCGACGCGCTGCAGCGGGCAGTAGTGGGCCAGGCGCATGTCAATGGCGTTCATGTACATGCACGGGTAGCCGATGGGGGGGTAGTGCCAGGCGTTCTCGTCGTACATGTCGGTCTTGACACCGCCGGGCGCAATGGCGTTGACGGTCACGCGCTTCTTGCCGCAGTCGACGGAGAAGGCGCGCGTGAAGCCCTCGACGGCGGCCTTGGAGCCGGCGTACAGCGCGTGGTTGGCGATGCCGGTCATGGTGGCCGCCACCGACGACGTCAGAATGATGCGGCCGCCCGGGCTGCAGTGCTTGAGGCCCTGCTGGGCCACGAAGAACTGGCCGCGGCAGTTGAGGTTGAAGATGTTGTCGAACAGATCAGTGGTGACGTCCTCCTCGGGGCACCAGACCTCCTTGCCCGAGTTGCTCATGACAAAGTCGACGCGGCCATAGGTGGCCATGACCTTGTCAAACAGGGCGACGACCTGCTCGGGCTTGCTGATGTCGGCCTGCAGAGCCATGGACTTGGTGCCGTACGAGGCCAGCTCGGCGACCACGGCCTCGGCGGCCTTGGCTGAGGAGCCGTAGTTGACGACGACGTTGCAGCCGCGCTTGCCCAGCTCAAGGGCGATGCCGCGACCGATGCCGCGGCCGGCGCCGGTGACGACAGCGACCTTGCCGGCGAAGGGCTTGGCGGCGTTGGCCGAGTCGATGGAGACGGGGGTGACGTCAGCGACAGCAGTGGGGGCCATTGTGAATATTGGGGGGGTGGTAGTGGTGGTGGTGGTGGTAGTTGAATAGTTGGTAAGAAGGCGAAGAAAAGAGATGCTAAGACTCGAGGTGGATAGTCAGAGAAGAGATGGTGAGTGCGGATGGTGAGGAGAGAGGAACAGAACAGCAGACTAGGACGAGACGGCGCTTTGTCTTTATACTCGCTGGTCCCTCTGCAGGATGCCGCGCATGCTTACGCGCTGATCCGCTTCTGGGGTTTGATACGGTGCCTGTGGGCAGACAGGTCTCCCTTCCATACGGACTTGTTTTTTGTTGGGCTACAAAGGGAGAGGAAACCTTGAGGTCGCAGACACAGACACGACACAGGCGCAGACACAGGCGCAGACACAGGCGCAGAAGCAAGCAAAGTCGATCCGGACTCTCGCCAGGTCCAGGCTCCGACGAGGGCCGGCGAGGCAGACGAAGGCCTGTGATGTGTTGCAGTGCAGTGCAGTGAAGTGTAGTGCAGGCTGCAGCGGCGGGGGGAGGGCGCTCAGCTGTGCGGCAGAGTACTTGGATTAGCCTGGACAGTAGAGTAAAGCGAGGCGAGGGTTCTGTTTCTGTGCTTGCGGACATGTTTGTTTGGGTTGCTTGTCGGTAGGTCCCGAGTAGGAGGAGCGGAAGGGGAGTCTTTTTTTTTTTCTTTTTTTCGTTTCTTTTTTTCCTTTTCTCCTGCATTTTTTCTTCTTTTCCCTACCCTCCTCTTCCTTCTCACCTTTTTCCTCTCCTCTCTTCCCTATTTTCCGCCTGTCCCCTCCCCTCCCCCACCGGACCTCCGAGTCGCCGGCTCCCAACACATTTCTGCGCTGCTTACTCCGGCCCTCTCTGCCTCTCTGTGGCTGTCTGTCGTATTCGCCCCCCCTCTGTTCTCTCTTTTGTCTCTTGTGCTGTCCTGCCCGGCCTTGTCGGTGTTGGGCTTGGCCGTCTTGTGATGCTGAAGGTGACGTGCATAAGCGAGAGGAACGCTTTTACATTGTGTTTTTTCTGGTGCATTTATCTTGATTTACTGCAGCATGCACAACTTCACGATGTCTGCTATCTTCTGAGCTCTGTGTACATGCTGCTATCTTCACTATAGCCCTTCTCTATCGCCCTCTTGTGGTCTGTCCCCCGGCAGCCCGTGTGCCTATCTGCTTTGCTGTGCTGTTCTCTTGTGGTGTCTCTCTTCCCGCTGCATGTCTCTCTTCGTGCAGCCCCGCGTGTTTGAATCTTTGGTTTCTGTTCCCTGGTATAGATCCTTTTGCCTGTTTCTTGTGCTGTGCTGTCCACCGACCTCGCATCTTCGCGCTTTGGCGTTGGCCTCGTATCTGGGCTTGGCTTTCCGGCCACTTGACACGCCGGCGTTCCGGTGTTCACGGAAGCGCGAGATTGTGTGCTGGCTAGAGCCTCCCTTTGGACCATTGTGCACCCTGGTTCATGTTGGTCTCACTGCCAGTCTCACTTCATTGTGGTGGAATGTTTTGTACACTAAAGGGTTGGGCCCGTGTAAGTACGATGTAGACCCTAACCCTATTTAATTATATATTGTATGTGTCTTGTTATGCCAAGTCCACCGGCTTGTACATCCAGTTGCTGTCCAGCGTGTTTAGCTTTCTTGCAATGCCGTCGCCTATCCTCGTGCTTAGCCCGTCATTAATAAGCATCACGCCGTAGCCCAGAATGTCGGACGGTTGATCGAGCCCGATGCCGCCGCCGCTGCCGCCACTCAACATGGGCGCTCCCTCGCCCGTCTGCAGGTACCCGGCCATGGCGTCTTCCGGTAATATCTGGTCAATGAAGATGCCAGACACGGGGCCAGCCACCGCGGAGGCCAGGGACACAGCCTCAGGCGGTGACGTCATACTGGACTGCGGCGACAGCTGCGACCCGGGCGACCCGGACCCGGACCCGACAGACCCTGGCCCGGGCGCTGTCATGGGCATGGGCGACGACGAGCTGGCTTGTGCTTGCGCCTGCAGGGCCGGGTTCCTGGTGCTTGTCATGGCGTCGGCCCAAAGGATGAGCGTTGCCCGGTAGACCGCCGCGGACCACCACGCCGGCCGCTGGTCGGGGGCCATCGACCGGACAAGTCGCAGGACCTGCCCGCAGTGCAGCACGGCCTCGCCGCGGTCGAGGATGCACTGCTTGTGGCGCAGACTGGGATTCCAGAGCCCTGGGCCCAGCCCGTCCCGGCGCGCCAGCCGTTCGACCTCGGCAAAGTTGGTGACCGAGTTGAGGTAGATGAGGTGGTACAGCGCCAGGCTGGCCTTGGCTGTGTCGTCCGCCGGCTGGGCCGTGAACATGCCGATGGCCAGGCGGTGCCACCGCCGCAGCAGGCTCTGCACCTCCTCGAGACGAGCCAGCGTGCTGTCCCGGGCGGCGCAGCTCGGCTGGGGCCATGCCGCCGGTGCCATGGGATCCGAGAAGCAGGTCAGGAGCTGGCTCACGTGACCCAACGTGCTCTGGAGGGGGTGTAGTAGTAGCCGTAGATGCATTGCGGTCAGGGAATTCTGTCTGGTGGCCATGCTGTCGTGCAGGAAATCCTGGAACAGGTCGTAAAGTGACGACGACGGGAAGACGCCGGGCGTGGCCGGGCCGCTGGGTCTCCCCTCAGCCGGAGAACTGCTATGAAGGCCCTGTATGCCCTGCATGCCCAAGGCCCACTGTTCGGCCGACTTGGCGGCCCACAGCGACTCCGTGGCGGGCAGGTGGCAGCGCAGATCGGTTGTAGCCAGCATGAGGCTGGTGTCGTGGAAGAGAGCAAGCTCCTGGTCGATCATGACCCAGTTGTAGGTGAGCCGGTTCCGCAGCTCCGTCTGCTGCCACGCCTGCCACTGCTGCTCCAGCGTGGCGCCGCTGTCGTTACCGCTGTTGCGTCTGCTGCCTCCGCTGCTGCTACTGCCGCTGCTAGCAGCCACGCCACCGGCTGGCGACGGCGGCGCCGACTCCAGCATGCCGGCATGGCGCAGCATGGACAGGTACATGCCGCGCTGGCCCATGGCAATGTCCATCAGCCACTTGTCGCCGCTCCAGGCGCCCAGGATGGTGAACAGCAGGGCGCCGTGTAGCGCGACGGGGTCCGCGGAAAACTCGACGTTCTTCTCGATAGTGTCAAACAGCGATATGCGGCAGGTCTCGGTCAGGCCGGCCGACAGGAAGCGGGCCTGGGCCAGCGGCACGCCGGCTGCGCCCTGGGCAATCATCAGCAGCACCAGCAGCGTCGAGGACTGGTTGGAAAAGACCATGTCGTTGACGTCCAGGCAGCCACGCACTACCAGCGGCAGATAGCCGGCCATGCTGCGCACATGACTCTGCAGAAAGTGCTGCAGGATGTTGTTGGGCGGCAGCATGACGAGGTTGAAGTTGGCCGGACTTGTGTGGCCGTGGCCGTGGCCGGAGCCGGGGCCGTGACTGTGGCCGGGCTGCTTGGCGTAGTCCACAGCGCTGCCGCGGTGGATGTCCAGGGCCTTGTGTAGGAATGACTGTGTGATGGCCAGCATTCTGTCCCGGGTGCCCTGGGATAGCGGCGCCACTGTGGCTGTGGATGTGGCGCTGGCTGTGACTGTGGCGCTGGCTGTGGGTGTGGCGCTGACGGTGGCTGCCAGTGCATCTCCGCCAAGGGACTTTTCCAGCGCCGTCCAGCTGCTGTCAGCGCTGTTGATGCGGTGCTCCAGACACTCCAGATGCACAATAGCCGTGCGCGGACAATCGGCCGAGTACGTGGGCGGGTTGCAGCGCGCCAGCGGCCACGCACTCTCGGCAGCCATGACCACCTGGAACTCGGACACGGGCGCGTCGGCAGTGCCCATAGCGACGGCCGGAGCGGCGGACGATGCTGCGGGGCCGGCGA
Source organism: Chalaropsis ovoidea (assembly GCA_038407185.1). NCBI lineage: Eukaryota > Fungi > Ascomycota > Sordariomycetes > Microascales > Ceratocystidaceae > Chalaropsis > Chalaropsis ovoidea. The sequence goes on along the minus strand of JAXHKQ010000241.1, from coordinate 894 downwards.
CGGGGCCGGCTGCGGCCATGGCCGGCTCCATGGCGGCCCTGAAGTGGCCGTCAAACTCGCCGCTGAAGACGGCGCTGTTGCCGCGCGTGTGGATGGACGCGCTGGAGGACGAGCCGTCGTTCATGGACTCGTTGGACAGCGACAGCTCGTCCATCTCGCTGAAGCACGGCATGGAGATGTCGGGCCGCGTCAGAATCATGCCGCCGCTGTTGTCGTACAGCATGTCGAGCGAGTAGTCTTGTGGCCAGGGCAGAAAGTCGGGGTACGGCACGGCCGAGCAGCCAAAGGTGCCCGGGCTGATGTGCATGAATTCGTCTATGAGGGGGGGGGAGGGGAGCTTTGGGCTGAGCTGCTGGTGCTGGTGCTGTTGCTGCTTGCTGGCTTTTGGGGACTGGTCGTTAGCCAGGATGTTTGCCGGAGATATGTTGATTTGGGTCTGGGTCTGGGTCTGGGCCTGGTGCTGGTGCTGGCGCTGGTCTGCATTCATGCTCTCGACGTCCATAAACACCATGGACGGCATTTGGGCCTGCACTTGGACCTGGGCCTGGGCCTGGGCCTGGGCCTGAGCCTGAGCCTGGGCTTGTGCCTGCACGAGCAGCGCGCTGTTTATGGCCGCACTGGCCTGGGCCGCCCGCACGGCCGCCTTGGACGACCGGCGGGCAAAGCGGGCGGCGCACGGCAAGTTCTTGTCGGTGCAGCGCGAGCAGGGCACTCTCTTGTCGCAGCCGGTCTTGGCGTTGGCGCAGTTCTGGCAGGCAATGGGCGTGCGGCCGGTGATGCTGGGGATTCCGCTCGGAGACGGGTCCAGTGGGTCCCGGACTTCATGGTAGGTGGAGTGGTGTCGTTGGAGGAGGTCTCTAAGGGAGGGGGGGCGTTAGCGGGGGACGGGGGCGA